>WAAG01074594.1:1153-26214 GCA_013390105.1 Tichodroma muraria
TGGTATTTACATGCTTCACAAGCCGTTCTGAACTTCATGTGAACCCCTGACATAAAAGGCAGAATTTTGTCAGGGGGGAAAAAGAAAAAAATCCCGTTATATTTGGGAAAATCATGTTCTCTTAGCAAGTCTATAAAAGGACTCTACACTTGTCCTTGAAACAGCAGACACTGCAATATCTGCATTTGGATTCTGAAGCTGCATTTATTAATCTTTTTCTCTTTCCAGCTGATATTGTCACAGTATCATAACTCAGAAGTCTACTCAGCACGTAACCCAGCTGTCCTCCTTCCACATACTCCACAATTTGAGATACTTACTCTACAAANGAGATACGTACTCTACAAAATAAATTTGTCCATTTTCATCAGTCTCCTGCTCCCATCCATATGGCAGATCTAGGAAGCATATAAAACATTAACTTTATTTTCAGGCATTAGAATACTCTTCAATTTGAAGTTTAAGTGATTTCTCAGACTAATGAGACACAATTCTGCATTGTTTTCTGTAGGTGGTGCAGCTCCCTGCTGCCCTTGAATATCAGAACTTGAAAGAAGGATTGCTTCCCTAATCATACACAATTGCCCTCTCATAGAGGTACAATACACAGAAGATCTGGTACAAGTGCAATGACTGGCAGATTAAGTATAAAGACAGTCTAAAAAAATCTTTATAAAGATTATTTCATGTTATAGCACAAAAAAAAAAAAAAACAGAAAAATGCAACCCTGCTTCTGAGAACATACTGAACTGTAAATAGTATAGATGTGTATCTGCCCCTGCTAAAATAGTAAAAACATATAGGAAAAGTTATGTGTAACACATAGCAAAAGCTGAAAGATCAGAGCCCTCAAGTGGGCATGAGTTACAATAAATCAAACCTAAATGATTCAATGAAGCTGGAATGATAGATAAAAAGAAAAATGACACATCTTTACATAAGAAATTATTATATAAAAGATCCTACAGAAGTACCTAACAGATGGCATTCACAGTATTTCTAACCTTAGCTGGAAATTACTCATTTCACTTTGACTGTTTAAAGTTTACTGAAAATGTTCTACTTATAGTCACATTACCAGTGCCAAAAGAAACACGGCTTGCCAACAGTGCAGTACCCCCAGGTACAGAAGCTTCTGGGAAGATCTGGTTTAAGGCACTGATCCAAGGTCCTTGAGAATCCATTTTCCTCTGGAAGTGTCCTGCAACACTGTCTGCCTTCTCTTCTGGCACAAATATTCAATCGGGTTGGGGAAACAGGTAAAATGAAAACTAATGAGGTTTGTGTGCCAGGGATACTCCTTGATGAAATAGATTCTTTGAAGAATATAATCCAACTATAAGTATCATCTGATGGACACCACAAAAAGAGAACTCCAGCTTTTGACTAGATGCTGTAAAAGTCACACGAAAACTCTGTAACCTGGAATTAGTACTTTGGCTTTATGGAGCAACACAGGAAAGCCATAAAACTGCAAAGTGATCACTCTACACAGACACAACCACAGAGGTAAAACCCCACTGAAATCAGCCCTATTCTGCAAGCTCAGAATCAGTGACAACTGGGAGATCAAAATGAGATCAGTCGGAGTTTGTGGAGGAACCAGGTGTTTGTAATATAATCTCAGCTCATCACAAAAGTTTAACACAAACCTCCTGCAACACGTTTCCTCTTCCCAGACTTAGGATGCTCCCACTGCGTTTTTTCTTCTAGGTGACTGCAGGAAAAGAAAAGGTTTAAGATTTTTAAAAATTGCCTAATAATCTTTCTGATACAACACAAAGTATCACCACAGTTCTGAAAGTAACTAACCAGAGAGCACAGGAGTCTAGAAAAACTCAAATAAATGTTTGATTTCCAATCCAAGTTTTGTTGCTTACAAGAAGAAAGAAAAAAAAAACTCATTTAAAAATAACATTACCAGACTCAGAAAACACCTCAAAAACATGATGACCCTTGGCAGGAGTAAGGAAGAAAGAAACAAGAAAATAATTTATCACCAACTAGTAGTAATAATATTAGAAAGTCTTCAAATTACAAAAGCATCTTTTTAAAACTCCTGCCTAATAATATCAATTTGTAGAGTATAAGTTGGATTTCTCTGTGAGCAATTTTAGCTTAAGTTTATCCACAGGCCTTAACTAGCAGGATATTTATTTGACACACAAAACAATGGTATCCCACCTTTTCTTCCAATTCAGGGACTTTATTAATTTAAATCACTAGCAGAATTAAAATACTCCATCATAAGATTTTCTGCACTACAGACCAATAAGCAAAGTCATGTGCACATAAACAAGGTCTTAAAATAACCAAAGTGCTGAAATCGGGTTGGACATTAAAATCTCATCTTTCATTGAGTATTTTTAAATAACAACCAAGTTTTAAAAGTCAGGCAGGGATTAATTGAGTGTCCAAATTGATAGCTGCCCAAGTGTGAAATAAAGAGTGACAACAGCAATAAATAACACACAAATAACTGCAAATAACCTACAGGCCCAGCAGTGATTTACACACAACATAAGCAACTTTCCCTCCTTACAGCAACCCCACAGTGATAGCACATGGTATTACAGGGATCACAGCTGGGGAGCCGAGACTAAACAAGTGCACCTGTGTGACCTGAAAACAGGAGCTATTTAACCAAATTACAACAGCCTGACAAACAAATGCTGCCCACCTGCGTGCACACCTATCTCATCATAAACACCTTTAAAAGCCTTAAACCAAAAAAAATCTTACTCCAGCTAAAAGTTCATATTGGTGAGGAGGTTTAAAGTAAATTCCCAGAATATGCAGAAGTATCACAAATACAGAGTGTATAATTAAAGGCAGCAACAGTGCAACACCTCTTCATATCCAATACATTTTTAGGCACACTGGGCAAGATTTTCAGACAGTAAAGACATATTCATATTACGTCAAGAAACTGAACTAATCCAGTTCCACAAGAGTTCAGAAACTGACCTCTTGAACTGACTGTTTAACAATTATGCTCAGTAATACCTTGTCATTTCATAGGTTTGTTACTTTCACCACGTGACTCCTCCCCGAAAGCTTTTGAAGTCAAAGGAAATATACAGGCAACTGACCTAAGAAAAACACATACCTAGAGAGAAATTGCAGTGTTTACAAACAAAGTGTGGATAAACTGAAGTGTTCTGTCCAGTGTTTATGAGAGCAGAAGTTGGGAGGACAAGGTTGAAACGTTGAAAACGTGAGAGTGAGACTGAACCATATTTTTCCACCTTTTTGTGGAACTGAATAACTCTTTTAGCTTTAAACGGACATGGCGAGATCCCAAAATCAGCATGGCTAGAGAAACCACACGAGAAGAGAGAGTGCATAAAGATACATTCTACTGAGTTAGTTCATCCTGCGGCACATCCCCTTTGCAACCCGGGAGGATGGAATCGCGTCCAGTGGCACAGGCAGAAGGCGCTAAAGGCGATTCTTTATCTCTTGCCCAAGGTGTACTGAAGAGCTGAGGAACAGCATGCACAGCTTTTAACTCCCATCGGACCTGTTCCTTCTCTGTTCCCACAAAGAGGAGAACCGACCAACCCGCAATATTGTGTAAGGCTTAACCAGAACGCATAAAGATCGCCCACGGAGCCCTGAGGCGCACTGAAGCAACTCCGGGACGGCTCCCNTCCTTGGTGGTGCGCTCCTCCCAGCCCGGCGGCAGCTCCTCCTCGCTGTCCGTGTCCTCCAGCCCCGCGTACTTGAGCGCGGCCATGGGCTCGGCGCGGCCCCGCTCCGCCGGCGCGCCCCGCTTCCGCCCGGCCCCGCGGCACCACGGGAGCTGTAGTTCCCGCGGCACCGCCCGGCGCGGCGGGACAGCCCGGTCACCGAGGGGATGGACCCCGCCTCAGCTCGGCACTGGAGTGGCAGGGGTTTGGGCCGCTCTGCTCAGCCCTAGTGAGGCACATCTGGAGTGCTCTGTGCGGTTCTGGGGTCTACGGTACAAGGGAGCTACCGGAGAGGGTTCGGCGGAAGCCGCAGAGATGATGAGAGGTCTGGAGCACCTCACATGAGGAGGGACTGCGGGAGCCGGGCGTGTTTAGTTTGGAGACGAGAGGACTGAGAGGGGATCTCATTAATGCGTATAAATATCTCAAAGGTCGGTGCCAAGAGGATGGTACAAGGCTTTTTTCTGTGGTTCCTAGCAGTGGGACAAGGAGCAATGGCCATAAACTAAAACACAAGTTCCACCTCAACATGAGGAAGAACTTCTTTCCGTGGAGGGTGGCAGAGCTCTGGAACAGTTGCCCAGGAAGGTTGTGGATTTTTGCTCTCTGGAGACATTCAAAACACACCTGGAAATGTTCCTGTGCCACCTGCTCCAGGTGACTCTGCCTTGGCCGGGGAATTGGACTGGATGATCTCCAAAGGTTCCTTCCCATCTGAGCAGTTCTGTGATTTTCAGGGCATTAGGTGCTTCCAGCCCTCTGTTCTCAGAGGAGTGAATACAGCAAGGCCCTGGGAAGCAATGGGAAATGAGCTGTTCTTTAAGCATTTTACCCTTACCAGTCACCACCTCATCTCAATCCTGCAGGTTGCTTCACCTGCTCGGAGGCACAAACACAGTCACCTTTGCCAAGCCTGGCTCACCTGGTGACACAACACAATCAGCTGCAAAGGCTGAAGCGCTCCGTGCTTAACCTGCAATAACCCTGTCCTGGCAGCTGAAGCCCTCTCCCCTGTGCAGCTGTGACGGATGGAGGGGGAATGGCTGCCACCATTGCTCAGCTGCTTCTGATTCCCGGACGGAGTGCTGTCATATTCCTATGCATTTACATAACCAAACCCAACAGCCAGCGGTCGTAACAGCGTTGCTGTCCTTTGGTGAGGTGTTTTAAACAAAAAACGAGGCAGAGGCTGTGAGCCCTTCAGACCACACGAGGTGGCAGTGCAGCCTCACAGATGCACCGCAGGCTCTGACTCTCTAAATCGAATTTTCATGCACTATTTGAGACACTGACCTATATCGTTCCCTCACTCCCCACTAATGGCATCCATATCTGGCCAGAAAAAGCAGCCTGAATTTTTTTCTGCCCTGCTGCTCCCATTGCTTTGCAGGTTCCCCCGAGGGATTACACGTACTAAATGATCTCCTCCTGCTAGAAATAAAAACTCGTGCATCATCAACAGCATGTTCTCAAGTGAGTATTACTGGCAGTATTAAAAAAAGCTGTGACTACACTTTCTTGGGTAAACATATGGGAAGGGAAGCTTCAGTGGCATACTTTCTTCTGGTCCAAAAAGAGGTAACTGAATGGTGAGATGGGTCAGGCCCCATACATAATAAGAAAGAAAATAGATTAAAATACATTATGTAGAAAGAAAATAGATTATTTAGACTCCTATCTGAAGCACAGAAAAAGAGTTTTAATCTAGCAGTAGTACTGTAGGGATATGGAGTTGTTAGTTTTCTTCCTGTTGCAGTCTGTCAGTATTCTGCATCCAGCAGTCCATGAATTGCATTTAGTGGGAATGTGGAAATCATTTGTCTGACATCCTATCCCAGACATCTGTGCAGCATAAAGTCTGCATTATGCCCTGGATGAATACAGCAAGCAGCATTTCTACGTTTCAGTGATAAGGGGCTGTGCAGTGTACCCCATTCCCCCCCAGGTGAGGCTCACCCTGACCAGCAGAACCAAACCAGACAAAAAGGCTCCTGGGCTGCCTGCCGACACCTCGGCTCAGCCTTGACCGTTTGCATTCCCTCCCCACATGGCCAGGCTTTCTCTGCCTACCCCAGGCAACCATGAGTGTGGACTACGCAGCCACAATGTCTGCATGCTTTGGCTCTGGGCCCCTCTGCAGGGACTGGGACCAGTCTGGAGTGACCCAGCACAAGGCAGAAGCTGACACACTCGAGCAGGGACAAGGACTAGGATGTAGGGAGAGGATCCTTCCCAGGCAGGACTTCATGCACTTGGAAAGGGCTATGGCCTGGAACACTCTGACTTTGATGGGGAGACAAACAGGGGTCCTGGTAGTGGACAGACCCTGCTCATCCCCAGAGCTGTGCAGCCACAGGTCTTTTCTTCCCCAGTGGACACCCCTTGGATCCAACCTCATTGGGCTACAACTGGCAGCTTTCCAGCCTCAATCCACTCTTTACATATAGGGCAGCCTGCCTATGGCTAGCCCGAAGCCAAAGCAGCCCACAGCTTTCCCCCATGTGCACTCTGGGGTCCTGGCCTCTCTTCTGTGGGCATCACTAGTGGGGTTGGTGGCCAAGGTGTGTCCCCCTTGTCCTCCGTGTCTGCCAGGTCTCCGCAGGCAGGCCCCTGGTAGGCTCAGACCCATTTCCCTGCAGCATGTTTTAAAGAGCACAGCAGGTTCTTAACATCTTTATTAGTTAGTTGGTTTATTTCCAACACAGTAACTCCTCTCTACAGCAACAGGTTAGTTAAATCCAGTTTACATATTGCTGTCTCATGAGTGCTGCGGCCTTGGTGCCGCTGTGACAAAACCAGGCTGCACTCAGACAGGAAAATGTGTTAAATTCTGCTGTGACTGGGAAAAAAAGGAAAACCAACAAAAATCAAAAGAACAAACCACCAGGGAAAACCAAACCAACCAACCAACAAAACCAAGGTGAGGAACTGAAGGCGAGCACGGCCACACCACCTCCAGGGAAACCACACGGCACTGTTTGGACAAGAATGCAAGGAGGAGTGAACCCAAAAAGGTCAAGGATTGGGCAAACCCTTATATATATATTATGTATAGGTATTTATATATATATATCATCTGGAAGGACACGCTGAGAAAACAAGAGATCGCAGCGGTATCTACCGTAAAAAGGAGCTACGTAGCTTTCAGAGTCACACCAAGAAGGAAGCACACAGCAAAACAAAGTGGGAGACAAAGGGGGACACTGGTGTTTTGGGGTGGCCTTTTACTATGGGAGGGTTTGGGTGGGGCACGGGTCTCAGGGCCAGAAGCCCTCATACACCCGTTGGGAGCCTCAGGACCTCTGCACCCTTCCCTGGGGAGCAGGGACGGGGTCTGAGGGTAGAATGCTTTTGTGGGGCTGGGTGGGACCTGCTTCCAGCGGGCTGGTTCTGCTCGCCCAGGTGGTGGCACCTGGTGGGTTCCCTGCTCAGGTCCCCCATGGACCACCTACAGAGACCTGGGCACCCGTCACCAGAGCCAGGGCCACCCTTACCTGTGCCTCACAGCAGCACAGGAGGGGCTGGGCACTGCTGCTCTGGCAGCAGAGGCTGGGTGGCCATCACTGGGGTTATGCAATGACAGGGTCTCCATGGCGAGTGTGAGAGGCAAGAGCCACCCAGAGTTGGCAGCCGGATGGGGCCCCACGACCCAGGGGGAGCCAAGCCCTTGAGAGATTGCCCGCTCAGCGTGCAGGCAAAATGCTGGAGGTGGGGGGTGTGGATTTGGGGAGCCGTCGTCGGTCTGACCAGCCGTGTGGGCAATACCAGACCATGGAGTGCTCCCCACATCCCATGGGTCACCCCACACTTGCCAGCACCTTGCGGTGAAGCACCCTGCAGGGCAGAGGGTGCTGAGGGCTCCCCAGCATGGCAGGGGGAGTGTCTCATCTTATTGCTAGTGGCTCCTCGGTGATGACACCCACAGATTGCGGCAAAACTTGAGGTGGGATTTGCTGTGTGACATCCCCTAAAACAGTGGCCTCTGGACCCTGGCAGGCTCAGCCCAAGAGCTGGGAGTGGGTCTGAGTGTGGCAGGGGCCAAGCCAGACAATTCCCTCCTCCCCTGTGCATTTTTGGTGGCAGGCAGTAATCGTCCTTCTTACAACAAGGGACGAAGGAAGTGCCACCACCGGTGAGGGCATGGGCAGAGGCAGGGGGACACACTCATGCCACCCTCCTGCCCTTGTAGCTTCTGGAGTAGGGCTGACCCCTCTTCACCTGCCCCAGGGCAGCCCTCAGGGTACATGACCAGGGCGAAGGGACAGTTTGGGATGTGATTTCTCACGAGGCTCAGACAGCTCTGGGGTAGCAAGTCCTGGGTGTGCTGGGGGATCCCATGCTAGCTCTCCTTAGAGAAGGCCATCAGGGAGAAATGAAAACTGCATCCCTAGGAACAGACCAGTGACCTCCTTGTAAGCGCTGCTCCTGTTCCTGTCTTCCTTTTGGTCAGCCATCAGTTGAACTTGGGAGACCAACCTACCTGCTGTGTCCTCTCCACGTGCTGGCCCATCCCATCATCCCATCCCATCCCAACATCCTGTCCCCATCTCACCACCCTGACCCTGCTACCCCATCCTGGCCCTGTCCCCCTGCCACCCACCCTCCCAAGCCGGGACCAAGCCGATGCTAGGGAGGGTGAGGACCGATGCAGAACCATGTGTGACTGCTGGACGAAGCCCCTCTCCTTCTCCTGTACCAGACAAGGGGATGAGGCCAATGGCAAAGAAGACAAATTGACCCCGAAGAAGCAAGGGCCCTGGTGGAGGATGTCCACGGGGCGGGTGGGTGCTGGCGGGATGCTGACGGATGGGAGATGGCTCTGAAGGAGACGTCGGCGGCGGGCGTGGACCTCAGCACGATACCTCCATGGTGTGGTTGATCTGCCCCATGGCCTCGCTGCTCTCCGAGTGGGTGCAGGCACGCGGGCGGGTGCCATCCACGGAGCTGGCGCTGGTGAGGGAGGCCGTGCGGGAGCGTGCCAGGCGGGTCATGCTGGCAGATGGCACTGCACGGGCACAGAGAGACGGCCGGGGTGCTCAGATCCCTGGGAAAACCTGAGGGACCTGAGCCAACAGTGCCGCCAGCCCTGCTCCCCGATGCGACTGAGCCTGGGCACAAGCTTGCAGCAAGCGGTGCTGTGACAACACGAGCAGCTCCAGGCTGGTAAGAGGACAGCAGGGCAGGGGTGCTCTGGGGCAGGCTGAGCACCGGGCACACTCCTGGGCATGCAACCTCTGGGCATTAGGCAGTGGGGACCCCTGACTACCATGCTTCAGGAGAGGAGTGAGCTGGGACCAGAGCTGCCCTGGCTGCCCAGGGTGTACATGGGCATGTACATGGGTGTACATGGCCAGTGGGCACAGCTGGCCTGCCTGGAGGAGGGCACAGTGGGCACACTGCCCAGACTGTGCCAGCATGGAGGGGGGATTCTCTGAATGCCATTTCTCAGCCCCCAGCCCTGGCTCAGGGTGCCATCTCAGGCAAAGCGAGGCAGTGGGCATCGGCTGGGAAGGGCCAGTCCTGCACCCAGGCTGCTCCCGAAGGTGCCCAGGCAGCTCGAGGGCACAGGCCAGGCAGGCACCATGCAGCAGCGGGCACTGAGCGGTACCTGTGCCTCCACTCAGCCTCCGATCCTTCAGGTGGGTGACTGGCAGGGGCAGGAGAAGGGCAGGGAGGGCAGAGAGAGAGTGTCAGCCCTGTCGGCCGCTCCGCTGGGCCAGGAGGCCCTGCCCAGCCCACGTGTGCCTGCACACGGAGCTGTCCCTGTGCACACATACACACACAGGTGCAACAGACCTGCAAACACACGCACACGAGCACGTGGACTTCTACGTGCATGCACACACAGGTATAAACACACACACGCACACTGGTCATAAACTGTGCACACACATATGCAGAGACTTTTGCCCGTGAGCTCTGCTTGTCTTTGTTGCACACACACAGCCCCTGCTCATGCATGCTCCCCCCCACACACACACACGTGCACACCCACGCAGGGAGCCTGACACACACATATGCACACACAGAGCCCTTGTACACACGTCTGTGTGCACACAGAGCCTGTACACCCCACGCCCCTGCAGACACACGGACAGAGAGACGTGCAGCAGGTCAGCACACATGCACACTGACACACACAGACCTGCACCAGCCCCACACCCAGCCCCAGCACTCACTGTAGCCCATGCCTTGCAGGAAGTACTTGAAGGCTTCGGTCAGCTTGCCTGGCTGTAGGGAGAGAGCAGGGTGAGCCGAGCTGAGGCAGCACTGAGGCTGAGATGCTCTCTCAGACCTGAGCAGCTTCTGGCAGCCCCAGTGTGAGACCCCAATGCCCTCATCAGCCCATTCCCAGCTAGCCAAGGACAGCACCAGTGCACGTCTCAGGGCCAGTATGCCTAGGTAACTGGGGAAATTATGAGGGCTCACCTGTGTGACCTGGGGCAACCCACCAGAGTCAGCCATCTGCAAAGAGAAAGTCCTGTTTAGTTTGGGAAGGTGCCTGTGCTGCCCACCATTCCCCAGTACCCACTGACAGGATGCCACTGCTGGAGTCACCCTGCTCTCCCCATACACCCCCAGTCCAAGGGCCATGATGGACCTGGAATGGGGAGATGGGGATACCCTGCAGTCCTGGGGCAGAAGGCAATGGGGCACTTCATAGGAGTGCCCCTTGCCAGCAGCCTACCTTCAGGAATGTGGTGTTGGTTGGATCCAGCTTGGAGTTACACTCCACCTGCAGGCAGAAGAGATGATATTAGCACCCTAGCAAGCCAGGAGCCAAGCAGAAGTTGTCCACACGTACCACCACTGGCCCACGGCATTCCAGCTGGCAAATCCCACCCCAGCTAGGAGCAGACAGGGCACTAGGTGAGCCCTGAGCCCACAGAACTACCATCCCCTGCCACAGGACAGAGGGGACTTTCCTCCTATCAGTCTGGGCAAGGGCGGGGACTGGAACAGGAGGTGAGGGGGACAGGTGAGGCATTCTGTGTCACACCTGTGTGCACATGCACACAAGTGTGCACACAAGTGTGCCAGCAGCTGTGTGGGTGCACAAGGCCAAGCAGGGAGTGTGCCCATGTGCCGACACATCTGAGCGTGTACAATGTGAGCACATCTGGGCATATGAAGAAGGGGAGGTTTCCCAGGTGTGGCAGCCACGCACAGCTGCATGTGCACAGGTGCCCACACGAGCAGGCGGGTCTGCACCCGAGCACGCTCCCACTCCCAGGAGCTGCCGTGTGTCTGAGCAGGCAGTGAACATGTGCGTGCCCGTGCGTGGGCATCGCCCGCCTGCCACCCTGCAGGCACTGCCCCGTCACTCACCACCCCCTCCTCAGCAGGCGCGTTGTCTCCGACCACCAGCATCACAGGGCAGCTGGAAATGAGAGGAGAAAGGGGCCTGGTCATGGTTTGGTCTGAGTGAATGCCACTGCCCCGGGACGCCTCTATGACTTGCCGGCACGACTCTTACCGCAGCGTCTTGGCATTGGGCACAGTCCCAGGCCGGTTGATGTCCAGGTCCCTGCGGCTGATGGAGAAAGGCCAGTGTGAGCTCATGGGCAGGTGCCACTACTGATGCCATAGCACAACAATCAGGCCCCTGCCAGCCCCGAGAAGCCACACCCAGCCCCGCTGTCCTGGCAGCTTGTGCATGGAGGATGCCATGGCCATCTCTGCCATGACCCAAGCAGAGCCTGTGCCACAGGATGCAGCAGCCAGCAGAGTGGCAGGGTTCCTAACCCCCTGCATGCATGGGACAGCATTTCTGCCCCCTTTCCCAGGCCTGTGCCAGCTCCCAGTGCAGGAGGGAACGTGGGAATGTGTACCCATGGCGGTGGGCTCTGGGATGTGGCAAGGCTTTGGCTCAGGTACCACCACTCCCATATCCCCAGCCAACAGCGGCAGATGACTTTGCACTGCTGCCTGCATGCACTGGAGGGTGATGACAGCACCCAACAGGGGTCTGGGTTCCCACAGTGACCTCAGAGCCACCCATCAGCACTGCAGCCCCTTGCCCTAGCACAGACAGGACGCATCCCAGCAGCAGGGCTGCCTGGAGCACTCACCCGTTGTACATGTTGAGGAAGAGCTGGAGGTTGAACTGGTTCACCACACTGCCAATCTGCTGCCGGTAACTCTGCACCAGCTCCGTGTTGTTCATCAGCTCTTCCTGTGCCAGCAGGGGATGGAGATCAGGGCAGGTGCTGGGGAGACACCCTGCTCCCGCAGTCCTGCCCGTGCCGTGCCAGCCAGCATGACGAGGAGGAGGATGCTGGGCCATGCAGCTGGGCACAGTGGTACTGCAGCAGCACACCCAGGCAGGACATGGGCACGAGTTACACACTCATCAAGGTTAAACCTCAGACCAGGCAGGGCTTGACTGACCCCAGCCCTGCACATGGGACAGGTCCAGTGGCACTGTGGCACCTGGCAGGGCACAGCCTGGGTGACCCAGCTGGGATGCTGGGCTGGGGGCTGGGGGCAAGGCCTGGGGGATGCACAGCCCTTACCTGGCTGAACAGGTGGGACAGGACAATGTCTGGCAGCGTGCTGGTGAGGCCAGAGAGCTGTGGAGGGAGCACAGGGAGTTACTGCACTGCCATGGCTGCCTCCTGCCCCAGGAAGCCACCAGGACTGGGAGGAGGGGTCGAGGCCCTGCCCACCTTGGCAGCTGCCCAGTCAATCCAGCCTTTGCCATTGGGGTCGATGTTCATAAGGACCAGCCCTTCGACCAGGTCAGGGAAGATGAGCTGCAGTGAGCAAGAGGGGGAGGCTCAGAGGGGACGGGAGACGTGCCCTGGGGCAGTCCCCCACCAGAACCACTGCACAGGCATTACATGGAGCTGATGTGACCCTGTCCTGGGAGCAATGGGAAGCCTGTGGCAAAACTGCACAGCCACTGTGGCCTTGGCACTGCTGTACTGGGTCTCCCAACCCTCCAGGAGCCTTTGCAGCAGCAGAGACTGCCTGCAGGTATCAGCTCCTGCTCTTCCCCATGCCCTGGACAGACAGCAGGTCTAAGCAACTCAGGGCCAGCCCACCCGGCCCCAGGCTCACCGCAAACTTGGCCAGCACGTAGGCTCCTGCCCCAACACCGATCCCAATCACGTACTTGAACCTGGGAATATGGAGAGGTCCATATGAGGGGACAGTGGGCTCCAACACATTCCCTGGGACACCCCTCCACCCACAGAAAGTAGACTTGCAGGATGCCAGCTTATAGAGACAACTCCCCCAGCCCCAAATCCTTGTCTTCTGTCCATCTTCCTGCCCAGGACCCTCAGCCAGCAGCCATGGAAGAGAGGCTGACTCACCCAAAATGCTGCACCACGCTGGGTAACATGGCAGCCAGCTGGTCCATGGATGGATACTGGTACCTGTGGCACAGGGAGGCACAGGATGGTGGTTATGGAACCTGTTCAGAGCTGGGTGTCTTGGACAGGGCAGCTGGGCTGCCTGAAATGGGCAGGGAAATGCCTGCAAACCACCCTATTGCCCACCCTGGGCCAGTCACCTGCCACAGGCTTTGGCAGTTTGGAAAGACCCACAGACAGGGCACAACTGCCAGGCAGAAACAACCCAAGGGGCAGGGAGGTGACACCCCAGCAGGCACAGTGAGCCCCTGCAGCTGGCACCTACCCCTGAGGGAACTGTGAGGCTCCTGCCTGCTGTCCCGGTGCATCCACGTGGCACACCACAAAGTGCTTCGTGATCTCCTGCATGTCCTCGTAGTTGAAGAAGGTGTTGAAACAAAGCTTGTCTGTCAAAGGACAGGTGGGTATCAGAGACCAAACACCCTGACACTGGGGCCTGGTGGGCCAGGGGAGCATGGACAGAAGCTGACCACCTTCCCACTGCCCTTCAACCATGAGGTGACACGCCACCGAAACCATCCCATCCCATTCCCTCCAGGCTCCTTGTCCTCACAGCAGAGATCACAGCTACTGCTAGTGAGGGCTGCATTCCCACAGGTGTCAGGAGCCACGGGGATGGACAGACACAGCCAGGAGGATGAGGAGTTTGGGGTGACCTCATTGGTGAGCCTCATAAGGATAGGACTGGGGGATGCAAAGCCAAGGACTGCAAGACCACTCGGTGGGCAGCAGGATTAGCAGCCTGGGGTATTAACCCTATCCAAAATCCCTAGAAAGGGCTCAAGCAAACAGAGGATTTGAGGAACAGACACAGATCTTCCTGCTTGGAAAGGGTCAAAGAAACATCCCCAGTGCTGCCACGGACAAGATCCCACCATTGCAGTGGGATACAGACACTGCTGGGGCTTGGCGAGGTCCTGTCCCATGGCATCAGTGCTGGGACATCCCTCCCAAACGTGGGGTGAGGCAGGTTGTAAGGCCCTTTGCAGCCAGCATGACGTGCACCTGAACAGCCAGAGCTGCTGCAATGGTGACACAGCTTGTGTAGCATGTCAGTGACTCAGCCTCAGCCGCCAGCAGAGCGGGAGATGCCTCTCCCCACTCGCAGGGAATTGGGCATCCTGATCAGCTGGAGAGCACAGTCCTGAAACAGGGCTCTGGGGTGCAGGTCCAGGCCTGCAGGCTGACAGAAAGTGCAGCATCTCCACATCAGAGCCCCAGCTCTCAGGGTCCCTCCTTCCCTGATATTCCCAGTCTCTTTTGTCCCCCACTATGCCCTGCTGCCAGCTGAGTCCATGCTCTGAATACCAACGGGCTGGCGACGGCAATGAGGACCAGCCCAGTGTCCCCCATGTCCCATCCCTGTCTGGTGTGGGCTGGCAGGCAGCCAGCACTGGGGTGGCCAAGCACTCCTGGCTGGGCCTGGCCTGGGCTTTGTGTCCAGCTGCGCATCCAAACTCCCCTGGTGCTTTCAGATGCCTGGGGGACCCGGTGCAGCCATGGATGGAGGCAAAGGAGCTGAGCCAGGGGCGATGTCCTGGCACCCCATGGAGCCTCGGGCTCACCCCTGCCTGCCCTGCACCCCCAGCCCAGGAGCAGCACTCACGGTTGAGGCCCACATCGTGGTATGTCAGGATGGCCGGGCGGTTCCCCTTGGGAGAGCCCCGGATGACCACGTGCAGCAGCCCGTAGGGGGTCTCAATGTCATGTTCCTGGGGAAGAGGAGAGATGGGGTGATGCCCACCTGCCCTAAGACATCCTTGCATCCTCTCCTGCCCCACCATCACACCCTTCACTGCTGCTTCCCCAAATGGCTGGGTCCCGTGGGAAGACACAGGAAAGAGGAGCAGCTGTCCCAGGAAAAAAACTAGCTCTGGGCATCCCAGAGGGGGTGGAAAGCAGGACGAAGGGAAGGGAAGGGAAGGGAAGGGAAGGGAAGGGAAGGGAAGGGAAGGGAAGACTTTGGATAGGATCATAGGATATAGGATTGAATATGTGTATCATGGGATGGATCCAAGAGGACTTGAGAGAAGGATAATAGAATGGGACAGGTAAACCATAGGACAGAAGAGGAGATCTTCAAGGGCTCGAAACTGAGAAAATTTTGGCAATGGGGTAGGGTTTCACAGCATGGCCCAGTTGAGTGCAGATTCAATGTATCTGGGACAAACAGGCAGAGGTCAGACCCTGGACAGCACTCCTGGAAATGCTGCAACCTGATCCCAAAATTACAGCTAAAGTAACTTTAAAACCCCTGGTCTGAAATGGCAGTGCCCACACACAGAGACAAAAACTACCTGCTGCCTCAGTTTCCCTGTCTAGGAGGGCTCCTTTCTTTCCACATCCTGGCCCTTGCTCACAGCCAGCACAGGAACCTGAGCCCAGGTGCTCCCCAAGGACAAGGGACCAGAGGTCCCCTCCAGATGCCCGTGCCTGCCAGCCAGTTGAGCAGCAGTGACCTCGAGGCTGGGATCTGCTGGGTGCAGGGGCATCATGTGCTGAGTAGGGCAGGGCAGGGGATGATGGCAGGGTGCCCAAGCACCATAGTCCTCACTGCTGGCACTGGCAGCCCCATGGCTGGGCTGGTGGGAGGGGAGCAGGTACGTGGATGCTCACGCGGGTCACACGCCACCAAGGACTCTGAAGGACACGGGCCTGGGTGGGAGGAACCGCCTGGGGACAGGGTCTCCTCACTGCAGTGCCTCCCCTCACTGAGACCTGCTGTCCCTGGGGGAACACAGTGGCCAAAAGCAGATCCAGGGTTCTGTGGAGACATCTCTTGGCTCCCAAGGGCACCCTGACCCCATCCCTCATCTACAGCTGTCCCTCCACCCCCTGCAGCTGCATCAGGCAGAAGTCCATGAGCAGTCACATCCCTCTGCAACAACAGATTGGGACACTGAGGCAGAGGAAGGGCCTGGCCCAAGGTCACAGAGCAGGAGGCATCCATGTGGTCTGGTTCTGGGCACAGGGCTGCGTCCTTGCCATCACCATCCCCGTGGTCCCCATCACAGCCCCAACACCTCAGCTTTCAATCCTACCCCAAAATCACCTGCCCAAGGTAACAGATCCATCTCAGCACTGCTCCTTCCTGCCCCCTGCTCTCCATGAAGCCAGACACATCCTTCCCGTGGTGCAGCCTCTGCAGCACGGCTGGGTACCACAGCCCTGCCCTTTGCCGCAGGGATGCTCACTGGGGAAAGAGGCTGGGGATGCAGGAGATGCAGGGAATGCAAGCAGCAAAGAGAGAGGGGCACAGACAACCCACAGCCCCAGCGAGGAGGGGCATTGGGGTGTCAGCACCCATAGGTGTCTGACAGAGCCCATCCATGTCCAGGCTACCTGCTCACCGCTGCAGTGCTCCCACCTCACTCACCCCCTCTGCACCAGCCTGTTGCCATCGGGTGTTGCCATCACCGCAGAGGCCAGAAAGAAACTGAGCCAGAGCCCTTCTCCCTCTGCAGCTCCGGGGGTGGGCAAGGAAGGGGCAGTGTGCCCCATCAGCACACAACCTCAGCACGGGCCACAGCTGCTCGCCCTCAGCCTCGGCACAGCATCTCTGCCGGGCTCGGGGAGGACGCGCTCAAGGACAATGCGTCCCCAAAACCTGCAGCACATCAGGGATGCGGCAGCAGGGCTGGGAGAAGGAAGGGCCTCCAGCAGTGGGTCCTCCCTTCCCCAATGCCTGCCTGACCCACGCCGAGCCCTGCTGGGTGCAAAGGCCCAGCCTGGGCAAGCAGGAGAGACGCTGGGGCAAAACACCTGGGGAGGGAGGGCAGCGAGCACGGGAACGGCGGTACCTACCCCATCCCAGCACTCCGGCATGGTGAGGAACCGGGCGGGCGAGGATGCTCAGGCAGCGTGGGCCAAGCTGGAGGTCCCGGTGTGGGGCACAGTAATGCAGCGGCCGAGGTGAAGCGGAGCTCTGCGCTGGCTCAGCCCCTCGCCTCGATTTATAGCGGAGCCCCAGCCCTGCGCTAAGCCCTCCCTCGCCCTTCCCCCTCGGCAGGTTTGGCCTCCATTGCAGGCGAGCGCCGCGATGGAGCCGGCACTCAGCCATTGGCTGCCGCGGGAATTATTCATGCTCCAATTGGCCCCAAATACCCTTGTTTATGAAGAAAAAACGCCTGGCACCGTGCGGTACCTTCTCCATCTTCCCTGTTTCGGCAGACGGAGGCAGGCGGGGTGTCTGGACTCGCAGCCCCAGCACGGTCGGGGCAGCGCTCCCTGTGCCCGCTGCACGCACCTGGCTCCAGCCCCAGGGGCGCACGTTTTGGAGCGCGGCTGAGCCCAGGCCCGGGCCCTGCAGCGATGCCCGGGCAGCGGGCGGCACACACACAGCCACAGATGGGCACGGACACACACAGCCACAGATGGGCACGGGCACACACCAAAAAACAGGAGAAGGACACGGCAGGCGCGCTCTGCCACGTGCGCGTGACCACGCGTGTACATGCACAGGAACACGTACCAACACAGACACACAGGGGCCGGGAGAAACCGTGGCTGGCAGTGGGAAAAATGGAAAAATTAATGCCACAACCACACCGAAGCACGTGCAGGCCACCAAGTGCTTGTGGCATACCCCCCAGGCCAGGCCCTGTGTGTGTCAGTAGGTGTTCCTGTACACGCGTGGCGTGGTCACGTGCATACCAGGAGCACACCTGCTGCATCCTCCTCCCGTGTGCTCGGCTCAGCGTGGGTGCCACGGCCATCACTGATTCTTGTGGGTGCACAGCGAGCTGCAGGCCTGCAGAACCTCGTGCACATCTGCACAGAGGGGCACACGCACACGTCCACATGTAAACACTGACCAGACACCTGTGTCACGTCACCCAGCAGCACACTCATCCCACCTGCTGCGGGACCATGGCACGCAGGGGATGTGCAGGGTTTGGCCCTGACCTGGGCGTTGCCAGTGGCAGGCACATGAAGCAGGAGGAGGGACAATCCCACAGCTCCAAGGGGTTGGATCGTGTCCCTGGACTGACACATGCTGTGTGCATACGTGCGTGAGTATTCCCATGTGCACATGTGTGCAGGCAGATTTCTTCCCTGATTCCAACGAGGCCTCTTACCACCACAGCTCCAAAACCCCCCAGCAGTCTGTGGGTGCCCTCCCCCTGCACCCTGCCTGCCCCTGCCCAGCCCAGCACCACTGCCCATCTTGGCATGACCGGCACAAAGCTGGGCAATCGTGGATGGAGAAGTACCACAGTCCCTTCAATGCCTTTCAGGAACCCACTGAAAGCCATGTCCTACAAACAAGTCAGGGCTGCACAGACAGAAAGTCTGCATGTGGCAGAAAGGACAGACAGGTAGAGGGATGACATTCACGCTGCCTCCACCAGAGAGGCTTTACTCAGCACTGCTTTGTCCCGTGGGGAGCACAGACCCAGGCCTGGAAAGAGGCACCTCTGTGAATGAAGGACCGTGAGTGATGGGGAAGCCCAGCTCCCAGGTGGTTCTTGGCCCTCCAGGTGCCATTTTTGCTTTCCCCAGCCCTGCTGCCTGTAGAGCCACAGACCATGACAGCTGCAGTCCCCAGGAAAAAAACAAGAGATGCAGAGGGACAAAAAAAGACAGAAAGTGGTTAATAGAAGACAGAAGGGGTGGAAGAGCAAAAGGGCTTCAGGGACATGGGAGGGCTGAGCAAGGCTGACTTTGCTTGAATGGCATCAAATGGGATTGCCACTGCCTTGGCTACTAGCCCATTTGCCTGGCAAGTGGCCTAGACCCCCTGCAGGATCCAGGGCACCCAGGTCCCAGGGCACCTGCCCACAGCTCTCCTGCACCTTAGCTTATGTCTCAAGGGCTTTACTTTGTCTGCTGACAGAAGTGGGGGCTCCCCAGTCCCCCCCACTGCCCCAGCCAGGCCTGAGCATCCCATCAATGTCTGGCTCTAGGAAGGAGCAGACGGACAGTGAAGAGTTAAGCTTGGGGCTGGACTGGATTTTCCCAAGGAGGTGAGCCTAGAAAATTGGGTAAGATTTCACCAAGGAATGGCAGACAGCCCCCAGCCTTTGTACTGCACCAACTTGCAAATGTCAGAGTGGAGGAAAGGAGGGGGTTGACCTGGCATAGCCCTGGAAATTCAGCCCATCCCTGCCCTGAGGCTCTTGGAGGGGAACCAAGAGGACACAGGGTCTGGTTGGCTTGGGAAAAGCTGCCTTGATCATTGCCCAATTCCTTTTTTAGGTCCCGAGGGCATGGAGGTGCATCTCTGGCATTTGCTGTCCAGAACTGCTCCACTTGGGCACCACCAGGGACACAGTTCAGTGCCACTGCGGGCCAAGCCCTGAAACACACAAGGATTGTCCCGGGAGAGTAATTGCTCTTTAATATCCCCTGCGTGCCAACCAAGCCCTGCCCCAGCACAGCTGAGCGAGCCATACTGGTGCCTCTGGTGCTACTGAGAGCTCTGGACAGCTGCCCACAGGCACTGCCACCTCCCTCCCCTCCTCGCCTCCCTCTGCCTCCTCTCTCTTACTCTGGTGGCACCAGGAGGTTTGGTTTCCTCTCCAGTGGCCAGCAGAAGCCCTGAGCAAGCAGAGCAAGGAGCAGCCCACCCCTGCACACCCTGATGCTCCCAGCACGTCACCAGGTTTGGAGCTGCTGGGGAAGGCATAATTTTAATTATTTTGTGGCTTTTGAGAGGGCCATCAGATATGTCCCACTCTGTGAACTACAGCAGCCACCACCCAACACCCTGCCAAAGGCCTTGCTCCCTTACCAGCTGCACCCTCCCACCCTCAAGGGTGACAGACACTGAGTGGACCAGCCCCAAAATTCTGGGCCCTGCTAAAACAGGGACCTGTGTTCCCCTGCCCTTATCCCAGGATGAATGAAATCCACATTTATTTTGTCCTTACAGGTGCTGTTGTTTCAGTGCTATACCTGCAAGGGCTCAGCCATCACCACCCAAGCCCAATCTTCCCATGGTCCCACTGCTGGCAAAGTGGCAGCACAGAACCTGAAGTGAATCACTGGTGTCCCCTGGCAGGGGAACACTTTGGGAGAGGGACAGGCAGCAAGCTGACAGCCTCACTACCCTCCCTCCCCACCACCCTGGCCCCACAGAAGGAGCCTGGTGCAGGATGAGCCTGGGCAGAGGTGTGAGAGTGATGCAGACCGACGTGGGAGCCAGGCACGAGCTGAGCTCCCATGAGTCCTGGAGCTGTATCATGGGGCTCCTCTGGAGAGCAGAAATGGAGGTGCAAGATGGGCAGGTGCCAGCCAAGGGAACAGAGGGGCCCTGCTCTTCAAGAGAGGTGGGTGGTATAGGGGGCAATGCCCCAGCCCTCCAAAAGAGAAAGAGGCTTTCAAACATCCTTATGTAAGCAGGGAGCTGGCATCGCCTGGGAAACCATTGCCATGGCAATGGTAGAGGGGCTGGAGAAGCAGCTCTGCCCTCCTTTAATTGCCTGTTTTAAAGGTTTTGTTCCCCAGCCCATGGCCAAGTGCCCACCAGCCACATCCGAGCGCCAGCACAGAGATGCCTGGCAGCATCCTCCCACCCCCTCCTGACAAGGACCATGATGGATGTGCAAACCCGTGCAAAGACACTGACCAGGCACTGCATCCCCATGAAAAAAGGGACAGCAACGTCCCTGAGTCTACCCAGTGCCCCACAGCCTTCCCCAGGCACAGGCTGCTGTTCCATGGGAAACCCGGGGGTGGGCAGCACCTTCCGTGGCTGGTCCTACCTTCCAGTCTGTGTCCACAGTGGGGAGGAAGACATCCGAGTTCTCCTGGGATGAGAAGGGGCCATTAGGGACAGAGACACCCCTCACTTTTGCAGTGTCCTCCCACCCAGCTCGCAAAGCCCCCTGATACCCCAGGCACCCACTCCCGGGGCTGCAGGGGACACAGTGCCCACACGCGCGCACACACACCTCCACAGCAGCTGCACACAGGTGCGTGTGTTACCTGTGTGTGCACACACAGGTGTGGGTGTGCGTTAGCATGATGTGCAACCTCGCCACACACAGCCGTCATCCCACCAAACCCGAACCTGTGCTCGGCCACGCGGGCTCATCGCCACCAGCACGCATGCTCTGAGGACCGCAGATGTGCACCCACAACCAGCACACGCACAGAGTACCACCCTTATGCCCAGTACCAGCACACAACCACTCCCAAGCCCCCACGTCCTCGTGCCCCACGTGCAGGAGCCAGAGCCAGCGTGGTCACCAAACTCACCAGCTCGGCGTCCTGTCCCCGCAGCAGCGGCTTCTCCTCGGTGAAGCGCAGCTCGTGCAGCCCTGCCATGGTCATCTCCTGCAGCAGCAGCCCTGCCCGGGGCAAGGGAGATGTCAGGGCAGGTCCTACCTCGGTCCTCTTTGCCCCAAGCCCTCCAGAGCCTCACGGGTCTCCCTCCCATAGGGATGGGAGCCAAATCAGCTTCACTCCACCCATCTACTATGGGGACTTGGTGCTTCAGCTTGTCCAGGCCTCTGCTGGGAGCTGGCATACAGTGCCTGGATGAGCTCAGCTCCCAGCCCCTACCCAGGTCCAGTTCGCCCAGTTAAGACAAACCTATATCCAGGGCATGATCTTGTGCAAACTGAGGGACCAACCTCATCTGGTCACCTCAATAAGCACCCAATCCAAAACAAGAACATCCAAATTCCAATCCAGCTTTCAGCATCAGTTCAAGATAAAAAATCCGAATTTTTGGTCAGTTTTAGGCTGCAGATAGGTATGGATGGGACAGAGGGAGATCTTCCTGCACCGGCAGAATAAGGGGTGATGTTTCTCAGCCATGCTGTGAGACAGAGGGATGTTCCAAGCAGAAAGAGAAGACAGAGACAGCCTGAAGTTTGTATAGCAGTGATGGAAGAAATCCAAATGTAAAGCCTTTGCTCCCAAAGTCTTCTCATTGCCTATGAATCAGATGCTGGCCAGTTGGTACCTCAGCCCCAGGACTCGGAGGGACAGCCTTCTCCATGGAGCCGCCGCTCAGCAGTGGTGTGAGACTGAGTGCTGCTGACCTCAGCCAACACTGGCATCTCCAAAAACACCCCCAGGCACAAACCCAGCTCAGAGAGCAGAAGAGAGCAAGGAGATCAGCAGCTGGCTGCACACAGAAGGTGAAAGACATGGGGACACAGGGAACAGTCCAGGCTCGCCTGTGTTTAAATGGGATGGGTAACTGGTAAATCCCAGTGCCAGGGGATTATCTGCACTCAGGCAGGATCCAGACCTCAGGCATTGCCTTTGCAGCCTCTATTTTCACCCTTTCCACAAGACCAAGCCTTCAGACAAGTTGCTGCTTCTCCAAATGGGCCAGCACTGATCCCATGTCCCCTCAGCTGTCTCCCCCCATGCAATCTCCCTGCACATAACAGGGATGGTTTGGGCTGTACAAGCACCGCAGCAGACATGAACCTGCTCCATCCACACTCCAAACCTAGGTCAGTCCAGGCTGACAATTTGGAAACGTCAAGAAATTCCACGAATATTGCGAGGCCACCAGGAATACAGGAGCTGGTCATAAACTCCCCTCCAAAGGAGGGTTTTGCTCCTCTGACCGGGTTTTCCACTCAAAACTCAAGCAGGCTGTGCCACCTGCCTGCTTTCTGCAGACACGGCACTTTGCCCTGCTCCTTGGGAGTCATCCAACAATCCAGAACTGTTTGGAGGGAGAAACACCACTGCGAAGCCTCTGGAGATTCCCAGGGTACCCAGCACCAGGAGTCTCCATGTCACCCCCTGCCCAGAGGGTCCCACCAGGCCAGGGGATGTCGAGAGGTGCCATCAGCCCCATGGAGAGACACAAGTGAGGGGCACGCTGCTGCAGGCTGGGCTACTCTGCTGGGGAGATGGCTCTGTGCACAGGGACAGCCCTGGCCTGCAGCCCACCAGCACAGCCAAAACAACACAGCCTGCAGAGCCACCAACTGAGCAACCCCACAATCCCAGGGGAAAAAACAGGAGAAAAATCAGCCTCACCGATAGCTGGGTCTGGAAGAGAGCAGGAGCGTCCCACGCTGAGCACACCAACCCACCGTGTGGCCACGGCCCCAGGGTGGCTGGGAACAGCACTTAGTGTATGGTGAATGCCTTTATTAATTACAGCCTACAGCTAAAATGGGAGGGAGGGTGGCTGAGCCATGAGGAAAGGCCCCGTGACCTTGTTTGCGTGGTGGGGGAAAGCTGGCTCAGGGGGGATGTGCCAGAGCCCTGCCACAACCAGCATCCCCAGCACAGGGTAGACAGTCTCCTAAAGTGGTGCTGAGCGTGGGAACAGAGGAGGGATCAGTAAGGGATCAGTAACCAGGGTCACAGCCATGTTGCCATCTTCCCTGGGTGCTCTGCTTCCCATGCCACCCCACAGGAACCCTCATCCCTGCTCCTGACAGCATAGGGGGGCTGGTGAGGAAGCCACAACTCCAGGTCTCCTAGCCAAAACAACTTGGCTCCCACCTTATGCCAGGGTAATGTGCCCAGCAATGAGCCTTTTTCCTTGCAGCTCACCCCAGTGCTCCCCAACAAGCACCCATTCCTAGGGTACCACCCCAAACACACCCATCTCTGCTCCCACTCTGCCTTCCCAGTGTGGTGCCACAGTTTCCTAGGCACAGCCAGGACATGTCTCTTCCCTAATTCCCAATCAGTTCCAAACCGAGCAGGACATAAGAGCTCTGTCTGGGACTAGTGCTCTGCCCCACCAGGGCCCTGGCACTGTGTGTATAGGATATAGGAGGGGACAGGAACAGCCACATTGGCTTACCTGCCCCAGGGAGCTGCAGCCCGCTGCTGGCTTACTGGAGGAGAACCAGCTTGTAGCATTATTATTATTATTATTATTATTATTATTATTATTATTATCATGATCATGATCATGATAAGGCTGTGAGCTCCATGTCACACTTGGCAGCGTGTTTGCTCACAGGGCAGGGATCCCTCAGATGCTGCCTCAGTCTCACAGGAGTGCCCACACCGACTACCTCTGTCCTGGCACGGCTGCGGTGCCCACAGGATGTTGGCACGGATACCTCGGACTGACTGAGCAGTGTGCAACAAACCAGCAGACAAACCGGGAGAAGTGAGGGCTGGCCCCTGCCAGGCAGTGAAGCCAAGGCAGCCTTCAGTGAGGCTGGGAGAGGGAGGAAGGGAACTTGCAGCTCAGTCTGAGCCACGGCCGTGTGCCCACAGCATTGCCCCCCGAGCAGCGCCGATGGGGGAGCACGACGGGGTGAAGGAAAACCCCAGAGTGACACAGCCTGGGCCACATCCTGCTCCACCGGTGCAGGAGGAACACCCACTGCTTTCTCTGAACCCGTGGGGGACACAGGTCTGCACCCCAGCAGCCCCCACAAGCCAGCCTAACAGCGTGGTCCAGCTGAGTGAGGGGTGCAGTACTGGGCAGCCACACCACGAGAGCCGCCAGGCCGGGGACACGGTGCCACTGATGCATGGGCTGAGCAGCCCAGGGTCTGGGGGTGGCGGTGGCAGCAGGGGGATTTGTGGGGGCTCAGGCTGTCTCGCAGTGGCTGTTGCTAAGAGAAGCCTCCTTCGCAGCCCAGCGCATTCGTCGGGGCAGCGGGGAGACTCCCAGGGGAGGCTGGCTCAGGAACAGGGAGGCACCGCAGGGATGCTCCAGCGACCCCCCGGGCACCCCCACCCCGCGGCTGTCTGCTGGGCGGCCCCCCTTGCGAGGAGGCTGCCGACTCCGTTCCCCTTTTCCCCAGCACCCCGGGGCTGGGCTTTCCCCGCTGCAGCAAGGCATCCCCTCCCGGACCCCGGAAAGGAGCCGACCCCGGCAGCCCGCACCTGCGGGAGCAGAGACAGCCGCGATGGGGGTGGGGGCAGCTCCATCTCCTAGGCAGGGGCTGAAGGCTCTCGCCACCCTCGGCCCCATCGCCCCTCCTCGTTTCACACCCCCCGTACCTGTCAGGAGCTCGATCTTGTGCCGGAGCACCTTCATGCCGGGGCGGCGGGTCCCGGCGGGCGGGGCGGGCTGCGAGGGGGCGGCGGCGGCCC
>WAAG01074594.1:29764-40781 GCA_013390105.1 Tichodroma muraria
AAAAGACCAGCAACCAGCCAAGAAAAATTCCCATGGCTCAGCTGCACTGGGGCCAGGAACAAGGCAGCCCTGGGGACCTCGCCCTCAGCCATTTCCAGAGCTGCCTCTGCACAGGAACCTCTGCCTGGAATTGAAGGTCTGGGTCCATCAGCTGCCCTGACTGGCCGAGCAGGTCAGGGTGAAGTTGATTCTCAGAGGAAGGTTCCTGGCCCCGGAGCGCTGTGCCTGCGGCGCGTGTGCAGCAGCGCGCTGCCTTCAACTCCTCCTTGCAATGAAGCTGCTCAACTCTGACCTCAATTTAGGCATTCCCTTTGCGGGCCTGGAGAGCCGCCCACCACCAGGAGACACCTCTTCCGGAGGGAGAATTCTCTGCCCGTGTCTCCGGAGCAGGCCCCTCCATGCCTTCCTGCCTCCTCCCAGCCGCAGGAGCCGGCAGCAGCACTGCCCGGGCCCACCGTGCTGCTCCTGCCACGGCCTCTCTTCGGAGCCAAGGCAGGCTTTAAATAAATACCTGTCAGCAGAGCCCAGCCGGGTGCTCAGTGACGCCATGTGTGTGTTTAGCAGGTTGATAGGCGTGAGACAGAGCAGAGACAGCAGGGGCTCTCTCCTCGGAGGCCAGAGACTGGCACATTCTCAAAGGCAGCATTAATCAGCATTTTCAACTGCACAGCACCTGTCACAACACAGCAAAGTTGCCCACTCTTACCTTCCCTTGAAGGATGGAATAATGCCATTTCCAAGGGCTGACCTCTCTAGCTGCAACCTGCTGTGATGCTTTATGGGGAGGGTGATGGATTTGGAACACTAAACTTCTGTTCTCAGAGTTTTCACAGTTCCCCAGTCCCCACCAGCTGCAGCCACCTGCAGTCCCTCCTTCTTGACGGTCAAGAAAGCCCTCACAGAAGCAGCCCAACACCCAGCTCCCCTTGCCTTGTACCCCACCAGCTCTGCCCCTGACCTTCTCCTTGGCCCTCAGCTGATCAATACCTCTAGCTCTGATCCATCAATCCTAACGATTTCATCCCACTTCTCACTAATGCACTCTCCTGTTATGCTGCCTTTGGGCCACAGACATGGCAGATGCTGGGAGAGAGGCAGAGGTCTGGCCAAAGGTGTGTCACTGCTGTCCCAGGACAGCACATTAACTCTTTGAAACACCAACCTCTCTCACTTCCCAAGGCATGTCTTCCTCTTTTTCTCCCACAGCTCTTGGCTCACTGGACAACCACAAACCGCCCTCCCTCCAATCTCCAGCTCCCTGCACAATCATCCTCTCCTTCCCTTTTTAGCCCTGTCCCTTGTAGAAGCCTAAGACAAAACCAAGATGAAGTCCCCAAACTGATTTGGGAAGAGCTGGATACCAGGTGCTGCCCTGGCCTGTGCATCTTCCCACCTCAGGGGCTTTAAATCCAATCTTTGTATCACTCAGCCCTGGAAAGATACCAGATTGCACCAGATACCCACCCAAACCCACTTCTCCTGGAGTCTCCATGTGCTCCTGAGTCAGGGTGTTGCACATCCCGGGGGTAGAATGCCCCCTGATGTGGCTGCTGGCTGTGTGACGGTGCTGCTGCTTTACAGCTGATCCTGGCAGGGCTCCTGGAGCCCCAACCCACGTGCTGGGGTGCACCAAACAAGGGGCTCTGGCCCATCCTGGCACTGACCTTTGCTGGGAATCCAGTCACACGCACCCCATCAATAACCAAGTGCAAGATAAAAAAATGAGCTGTCACAGCCAATTAACATGCTGGGCTTAATCAGCTTGTGGGCTTTCAGGGTGGAGGCGAGGGGCTGGCTCCAGGCTAGAAGGGCCAGAGGGGGGCAGGGTGAGGTGTTCCACGGATTGCAGCCACCCCTCTCTGCTGGCTCCCTGGGCTGAGAGCCAGGAGTGGGAGGCCAGGGCAGTGCTTCCTGACAGCTGTGGCATCATCTCAGGGGGTGTGTGGACACCCCAGCCCCAGGCACAGCCAGCAGAGAGGGACAGGCAGCCACTGGTGAGGTGACTGGTGTCAGACACCCCACACAGGGCTTTAGCCCAAGGCAGACCCTCTTGCTGGGAGAGCAGCCAGCACAAATGCCAAACCCAAAAGGCTTCCACTTAAAGCCAGGAGGGATCTCAATGGCTGTCGCCGAGCGCCTCTCAATTAATTAGCATCCTGCTGATTCTACAATTGAGGCGATTGCTAAGGAGATTAAATCGGTCTGCCATAAAGCAGATGCTGTTCCCAAGGCCTGATTCGCAGTTATTTTCTTTTCCTCGAGCCTTTTTCCTGCCCTGTTGACTCAGCTGAAGCCCCAGGGTGCTGGGTGCAGACAGGACACATCGGAGCTCCAGAAATGAGGGTGGGACCACTCATTAAATGTCACTGCAGGCCCGGGGAGGGCTCACTTGGAGGATGCTGTGTGAATCCAGAGCAGTGCTGGGTGAACAGAGCCTGGCCATGCAGGGACACCGTGATCTGTTCACCCCATTCTGCCTGCATCAGCAGGGACAGACTCAGCCGGGCAGCCAGAGTTGCATTTGTGCACCTGAGAGCCCAAACTGAAAGGCAAAATAACAGCTCAGCCTCCAGGCAGAGCTCAGTAAAACAATCCACAACTGCAATAAACTCTGATGATTTGGTGCAAACTTGAGTAACCCCAAACGCACAGGGGCAGTACAACAGAGTACAGCCCTGCCCAGAAGGCTTGGCTCCACTCCATCACTGCTTCTTGGGTCTCCACCAGCACAGCTGAGGAGAGGGAGGACTTTTCTCTGGAAGCCTTTGCAAAGAGTGTGACTCCCACAGTCGGTCTGTTAGTGCTGCCCAGGGTCTGTGCATGGCTTGTTCCCTCACCCCGACAGAGAAACGGCCATTCAGCCACCCATGGACACAAAGAGCATTAGGAAAAGGGCTGCAGGATGTCAACTAAACAGCCAAAAACCTGCAAATCTTGTATTTGTGAGGTGAAGGCAAGAGACTCATCTTAAATAAATCCTTGCTGTGATGGGAGCCTGCCTGCAAAGACACACCCACCCTGCCAGGGATGGTCCCACAGCAAGAGAAATAAGCACATGTGAGGGCTGCTTTGATTGTGCTTTGATTACTGCATCTGCTTCACTGCTTCCTCCCATGGGCATCGCTGCCAAGTCCCACAGCCACCTCCTCACTCTGCTTTTGCCCTAATGCCTAAGGAAAAAACAAGCCACCCAAGCTTTTGGCATTTGGCAGCTTCTTGGTCTGAAGTCAGGGGGAAAATTGTCTTTTATGTTCAGCAAGGGTTTGTAAGGGTTTGTCAAAATCCTCCTCTGCTTTCCCTGGGGAGAGCCCAGTGCCCTTGAGGGGCCAACGGGACAGCCCTGTCCTACAAGCCACACAAGCTGAGAGTCCAGTTTTCAACCTCCATTTGATTTCTGCCACTGCTTTTTGTATCACAGCATCACAACTGAAATGGAACAGCACCATCATGACCCTCAGGAGACATCTCCTTACCACTGCCCATTTCTAGATACAGAAATCCAAGGAGGGAAAGTTTGGGACTGTTTAGGGTTGCAGTTTCTCAAGCTCCTCTGCAGGCAAACTGGGATTCCATATTCCATGTTCCTCCTATGCTCCTCACCCCCCAAACTCTGCTTAGCCCAGCTGCTGCCTGTACCTTGCCTCAACCCAGCAGCAGAAAAGTGGCTTTTTTCCTGCAACAGAGATTTCTGCCTTGCACAGGTCTAGCTGGGAATCCCAAAGAGGGTGCATTTTCCCCATGTGTGGGGGAGCACTGCAAAGAGCTGCAGCTCTAAGTCCTCACAAAGGCTAACGAAAGGCAATGGACCAGCGTGTCCTGCCAATCCAGATAGAAAGGATACTGAGGCCGCTGGCACTGCTTGGCAGCCTGCCATGAGGAATAACTCTTCAAAAATAGAAGCACGCTAATCTAAGGAACCTGCTGGTATTGTCAATGACATTAATGAAGTGTTTGGAAAATCAGAACAAATGCTTTGGCTTTTTTGGGGCTGTGCCCCTTGTAATTTTCCACACCAGCTGAGGAGTGCTCTGGCAACAGCACAGTGCTCTTGGTGCTGTCCTGCTCCCCAGGGCAGAGCAAGGAGCTGGCTCTGGGGGCTCCCCAGAGACAGCAAGCCTGGCCCCTGTGCAGCAAAGCCTGGCCAGTCCTCAGGGAAGAGGCTCCCCAGAGCACTTTCCACCGGGAAACAAGGCCCATCAAGAAGACTCAGTGTGCCCAGGGGAGGTGGAAGCTCACTGTCTCCTCTTCCTGTTTTTATTCCTTGTCTCAAGCCCCCTCTGTGTTCTTTTTCACCACAGTGGTCAGGACCCACAGGGCAAATTTCTCCCTTGGCAGAAGGGTTTTAGATTCCACAGCTTTCTCACCACCTCCCTCCTTCTGCAGCAGTCAGTAATCCTTCATTTTCATTGCCAACCATGACATCCACTCTTCATGTATGCTGTAATCTAGGACAAGGTAGCACAACCCACCAAACCCAGATTTCAATTAAAATTTTGAACAAAGCCTTTGTTGTATCTGGTTACCTAAAAACTGGTAGAAAATCACCGGCTGAAGATCAGAACAGCTTGAGATCCTAACTCAGCCAGGTGCCACCGTGCCTCTCATAAAAATACACAGTGTTACAGTATGTCAGTTCCCAGAGCACTTCTTGTTGCTGCTCCTCCTGGTTGCTGCTCAAATTTTGCCTATTTTTTCACTTAATTGTAATGAAAACATTTGTGGCAATACTGCAAAATGTGTCTATGGACTACTTTGTCATAAACATCAGCAGTCCTTCAGTTTAAAAGCTGAAGGCCATGGGGAGAAATAAAACTTGTAAGCCCTTTTCAGACCTTTCTCAGGTAGTTCTGTAATGAAGATTTATTGTACCATTCTGAAAACAAGTAAGTTCAAACTCCTCCAACTTAAAGCTTGCTGCAGTGCCATGGGAAAGGACAGCTGTGTTCACAAAAGGTAAAGAGCAGTCTTGTACTTCTGGACAGAAAAAAACTAACCAAGATCTACTAACCCAATACTGTAATTTAAAATTACAGGATCAGATTTTTTAAGGGTCTTAAACTCACGGTTACTAGAAGTGACATTGAAGACTACTACTACTTTTTTCTCCCTACTCTGAAGGCTGTTGCACAAAATGTTGGCACATGAGCAGCCTTCTGCTTGGATTTTGCATCCAGCAGCAGAAGAAAAATGTTCTTACAAATGCAGGAAAATTACCTTGGGTGGTAGTCACCAAAACCAGTCCAGAAATTGATGGAACTCATGATTTTGGCTATAAAGCAGCTACACCCCAAAGCCAACATCTCAGTAGAATACTTCCAAGATATTTGAAAGATGCTTCTTGTCACAGATGGACTTCAGCTTGCTCCCCCTGCAGCACTGATCACAGCTCGGCCACAGTACATGAAATGTTTGCCACAGTGCCTGGAGCAGCAGGATCTGGATAGAGACAGCCAATTCCCACCTACCACCACCACTAGAACAAAGCTGAGGTAACACGGAGTCATCCCTACCCATTTTATGTTCCTAAAAATGCAATTCATTAAAGCAATAGCTTATTGATTGGCTGGCAGGATCTCTGCCACAACCTCTGCAAGCTGCCAGGCCCCACCTGGGCTACGGCAGACAGGAACTATTTCTACACTTGCACAACTGCACAAGTTTGCTCCTGAACACATTATCTCTAAGAGCAGAGGGATTATCTATCATGGCCACTCTTTTGGAGAGACCTGGACTTCCCCATTTGATTTTTCTGCTGCAGTGCAATTAACAACAGACTTTTCACGTTACGAGCATTCCCTCACAAAACATTTATTCAGGACAAAAATCCAGAAATAGACAACTGACAAATGCATAGGCCATTATGTGCTATTAAGTCATTAAGTGCAGCATCATTTCATCCTGCACATACTTAAAATACTTTGTCAGGCAAGCTTCCAGCTAGTCTCCTGTGGCAGGACAGCTGGCCCTGTGCAGCTGAGGGGGAGGCACCAAGATAGTTGTGAAGGCACAACAATGTCCCCTCTCACCACCTCCACAGGCTGAGCTTAAACATCTCTGGCCAAGGAATGGCCCTTTGTGCTGGAGATCTTGTTTGAAGCATCCAATATCCAGGTGCATCTGCAAGTCCAGTAATAGCTCCTCTGAGACTTGGGATCTTGCTGTCACCTCCCAGGGATTGCCACAGAAGTGGAAGTGCTCAGCAGCATCAGGATGCAGCTACTCTGCTTAGGTTCTCCACAAGGTCCTCCTTCTACAGAGGTGCAGAAGCTCCTGTAAGATGTCTAATACTGCTCCCAAAGGACAACCATCCTGATGACTGCAGGAACTAAGCCCTACAGAGATAACCAAGTCTTCTATCTCCAGTCCAATGGGACTTGAGATGATCTAAGTTTCAGGGCACTCACATGGGATGATAACCACTGTGCTATTTAGCAAGTCCCAAATCCAGTCACTCCCACTGGCAAGGATGACATTTGCTAGGATCATTTTCCTAGATTCATCTGGATGGATCAGAAGGAAGGAAACTCAGTTCATTTTCTCTGTCCCTTCTACTAACCAAATTTAGAAATCAGAAGAATTTCTCATGGAGAAACAAATATCTCAAAGGTTGATAATGGGGCAGTTTCCATTAAAGTTTCTGCTTTTGATCTGGTCCAGACTTTACTCTCTGCTGCTTCTGTTTCCTCCTCAGTAGAAAACCCATCACAGAGACACATCCAGCACAAAAGCCACAGGCATCGAAGAACACTCTTTACTGCACAGCACCAAGGTCACAAGGGCCAAAAAGGGAAAGAGAGGACAAGGCAGCAGGAAACCTGTGCAGCCACTTGCTGTGTGGGTTTGAGGAGGTATTTCTCTCCAGGGCACTGGCACTGTGTACAGGAGTCAGCAAAGAAAAACATTCCTGCCTCACAAAGAGCACCTGTTCCACCTCAGTGTATAAGAAATGAAAAAAAATTAAAGCAGTATCACATTTTTTCCACATCACTGGGGCTCTGTAAAGAACAGGAAACCTGGAAACAGCTGTTCATAGAATCAACAGATGTTTCCAGGAGGCCGGGATTGGACAAGATGAAATACATAAATTACACTTCTTTCCAGATCTGGTATTGTAACTATCAATTTGGAGCAATAATTAGTATTTTTTACCCTTTTAGAACATCTTCTCATAGCTTTTCAGCCACCTAGCAAACTTTAGCTGCAACTCCTCAGAAGTGCTACAAGTAAGCTGTAAGGCCTTACTTGTAGCACTTCTGAGGAGTTTAGCAAACTTTAGCTGCAACTCCTCAGAAGTGCTACAAGTAAGCTGTAAGGCTGTTCAGTGGTGTGATCTACTTTTTATACCCTTTTTTTTTATACCCTAAAGCCCTCTGCCTTTAAAATTTTCCAATTTTAACCTTATCCAAAGCTGTTACACGGAAGAATTCCCATTAATGTACAGGGAGCCTGTCCTTCCCTACATTGATTCACTCTTTTCTGCTATGACAGGCTGTAAATCTGTGTCCCCCACTGCAGCTTCATGTTCTTCAGGCTTTTAACCATCCACTTCTGTGAGCTTTCTTTTCCCATAGTTCTGCACCAGACTGGAAGCTGTGATTTGAGAAGCCTGTCCCTTTTCCCAGCACTGGAAGTCATTCAGCCCTTTCTGGCCCACTTGAAAGAGAGCCCGTTCCAGCTCATCCAGCCGAGCCACCAGCGCAGACGTGTCCTCGTTGTAGGCGTTCTGAGAGGAGTCCATGATGCGGCGGAAACGGGCAATGAACGTCTGAGGACAACAAACAGAGTCACTGACACGTAACAGAGCCACCCCCAGCTCAAACCTGGAGGCCTGAGCTTGCAAAACTGAAAAGCCAAAGGTTCAGGCACCTCTTCGCAACAAGCCAAGGGTCTGCAACCAGCACAGCACTTGTGAAGCTTGGCTACGAAGACAAAACCAATTCATGCCTGAGCTGGGACATCAAATGCCTGATAATGGATGGGAAGCAAACACAGATTGGATTTTGGCTGCTTCCTCACAACAGGCTAAGGAGACCACAGGATACAACACCATTAAGATCTATTCTGTCTCACTTCTCAAGCAATCATTGCTTTAGAGCAGGAGGAAGGAATCTCATGCCACAGGAACTGCTGCAGGAACGTACAAGCAGCTTGTGAATGTCCTGGAAGCTAAGCCAAACTACTGCTGAAAAGCATTCAGTATGCTAGAAAAACACTTAACCATGAAAAAGGTAAAAAACCAAACCAATCTACAACTTATAAATAGCATTTTGAAAAGCTAAGCAACAAGATGTATTTAAGGTATTTTATTTTTCTCTTTATTTTTGCTTTTGGGAACTGGAAAAAAAAATGGTCAGAACTCTTTGAAAACCGTGCTTTGTTATTTCAGAAGTTGATTTCAGAATCACCAGAACTTACAGGATAAACATATAGGTTTTTAAGTCAGCACAACTTCCCTCTTATTTGCTTTTAAAAAGAGAAATCAGAGCTGGCATGCTTTGATTTTTCTGTCAGTAAGTAATGAGTTCTACTGTGGCTTTTTTCCCTAAGATGTCCATTAGCAGGAAAAGAAAAGATGAGGAAAGGCGAGGGCACCTCTTCAACGCGCAAAGCACGCGTTCAATGGACAACTCCAAGAAAGCAGCAGCACTCTAAAGCCTCTCTGCATCAGCCTTAATGTAAAGCACAGAGAAAGGAAAAAAAATGCAATAAAAATCATACCACCCCACTTAGAGACCTGGCTGAAGAGATCTCAGAGCTGTTAGTGGTTATGTTTAAAAGCTCAAGAAGACTGAAGTCCGGAAACAGACAAAGATGACATCTATCTTTTATAAGAGAAAGGGGAGATGGAGAATGGAAGAGCCAGGGAATTATAAATCCATCAGCATCAATTCCTGGAAGCATACTGGAACAAAGAAGCAATACAGAAACTTCTGCAAGACAATAAAAGAATCACAGCCATCACAGACTTGCCAAGAACAAACTCCCAGAGCCCAGCCTGGTTTCCTGCTAGGGCAGGATGCCAGGCCTTGCACAGGCAGGAAGAGCAGCAGAGGGGTATCTGTCATGGGGCATTCTTGGAAGATTTAGCCAGACCACCCAAAGATGGTCAGGAGAGACAGCCATCTTCCACAGCTCCTGTCAGGAGGGAAGAAGACACTGAGTGGAGTTCCACTGGGGTCTCTGTGGAACCAACTACTGTTTGAGATGTTAATTAATGAGCTTACTAAAGGAATAGAAGCTGTGTTTATTAAATCAGCAAGCAACATGCAGGAGAAGGAGAAGGGATGACTACAGGCATGTCAGGGAGCAGAACTCTTAATTCATAACAATCCTGACTAATTAGAAAGATGGTGTGACAACAGTAGGATGTCATTCACCCCGGACTAACAGAAGGTTTTACATTAAGGCAGAAATAGTACAAAGTCAGGAAATTATTTGTTCGTAGATGCAACCTGTACCATCTCACTGTGGACTGCAAACCAAACACAGATCCATGTGACTGCATTGTGACAAACCAGATGCTGCACCAAGATGAGCCAAGAGCATCACAGCCACACAAAACTCACAAAGTAATCCTTTTGTTTTCATCAGCACAAGTCCTGAGCATGAGACTGCAGTGCTGTTCAGGGCACGGCACGGTGGGTGCAGATCCACTGGAGAGGCACCAGCAGTGCACAGCGAGGGCAGTCAGAGGTTAGGAAGCATGACCCATACAGAAATATCAAATGAACTGGGACTGCTGCAGGAAGGAAGAGAATAATCTGTCCTCAGCATTTACTTTATATGAGACAAACAAAACAGAACTTGTATTGCTGTGAAGGAGCTTTGGTTCAGACATCGGAGCAAAACTCCTAAGGTGAGGTTGGTGAGGCACTGAAAGAGATTGCCCAGAGCAGTTAGAGAGAGCTAAGCGTTAGAAAGATTTAAAAACAGGCACAGTTAAATAATCTTACATCTCCTCTAGTCCTGTTTTACAGGATTTTATGAAATACCACATTTACAGGAAACACCAAGCCAAAATTACACTCCTGGACGCACACTGGAGGCTACCAGCACCAGCCTGTGCAGCTGCCAAGAGGGTCATCCATATTAAATCCAGAGGACATTTGGATTAAACCAGGATATCTTTCCTGAAGACTGCTAAGCACCTGGGAACAAAAGGAAGACAGAAAAATGCAAATCTAAATTTCAAGACCTGATTCAGATACTTGCCTGCAGGATAGTCTGAGCTATCTCAGGATTCTCTGGATTCTCAAAATTCAGGAGCTGTGAGCCAAATCCATAGTAGTAGGGCCCCATCTTATGCAGATCAACCACATTAGCATCAGCACTGAACACCGTCCTCCAGGCTTCCTTGTAAATTTTTGGCAGTTCCATAGAGATGATTCTCCTTTTGCTGTCATGCAGCCCTTTAGCAAGCCACAGGGGAATTTCCAGCTTTGATCCCTGGAGGAAGGAGAGAGAAGCCAAAAGTTATCCTTGCCATGAAAGTACACCTGAAGCAGCCCCAAAGACATAGAGTGAACTTTATTAATGAAGATCCAGCATTACAAAAAGTCAGTTTTGTTCTCAGAACAGTCTTTTGTGACTGTAGCATAAACCAGACCCAGTTTAGAGGCCTTATTACCGCAAGACTCAGAAAGTGGACATTTTATTGACGGTCTATCGTTTAGTAATTGTCGGCTGATAAAAGAACAAGAGAAAAAGGAAAAAAAAAACAAAAAACAGGCAAAGTCTATACAATAAAAGCAAAATAACTTTAGGGAAAGTAACAGAGAGTGCAGCGACCACGAAGAGAGGGCGGCCGGGCCTCGGAGGCACGACAGGAGGTGGGGGCGAGGCGGGGGCCCCGGGGCAGAGCCCCCCGCGCCCCGTCCCCTCCCGAGAGCGACAGTCCCGTGTCCCGTGTCCCGTGTCCCGTGTCCCCTGCCCGTTACCTCCGGCACGGACTCGGCGCTGCCCGCGCCCTGCCCCAGCAACACGGCCAGGCGCGGCAGCGCGCTCTCGGCGCGCCCCG
>WAAG01074594.1:40877-76940 GCA_013390105.1 Tichodroma muraria
GGGGATGGGGAGCGGGATCGGCACAGTCATCGGCCCCGCGGCTGCCCCCCCGCCGGGGCTCCGCAGGCGCTCCCGTCCGTGCCCCCGCGCCAGCCCGAGCTGCGTTAAAGAAGGGTCTGGGCGTCGTATCAGGGTAGGACAGGGGCGATGGACTCACACTGAAGTTGGGTTTTGCGGGAAAACTCGCTGTGAGGGTGGGGAGGCCCTGGCACAGGTTGCCTAGAGCAGCTGGGGGTGCCCCATCCCTGGAAGTGTCCCAGGCCAGGTTGGACGGGGCTTGGGGCAGCCGGGCACAGTGGAAGCTGTCCCTGCCCCTGGCAGGGGGCCGGAACAGGATGGGCTCTAAGGTGCCTTCCAACACAAAGCATTCCAGGGATCTCTGCGTGCGGCAGGGCAGGCCGGGCACGGCTGCCCTGTCCCCCGAGCCCCGCGGCGCTGAGGATGCTGCCCCAGCGCAGGGCCTGCCCCCTTCAGGGCGGCTGTTCCAAAGGCAGGGATCTTTCCCTGCGGCTCGAACGCCTCCATCCGCACCCACCGGACGTTTACGGAAAGCCGGGGGAATGCTGCCCGTGTGGTTGGTTGTGCCCGCGTTTCTCCTCGGCGATTCAGGAGGTGGCTCACCCTGCAGAGCACATGATCAGGCTGATGGATGCGGCTGTGCTGAGTCGGCAGAAGGCAGTGCAAATGAACGGTGTATGCCTCGGGTTTCAAGGGGAGGCTACAGCCCAAAGTAATTTATTTTAGTGCTGTAATATAAAGAATCAAGTCATGTTTTGACGGCAGAATCAAATGCCCTGTGCTAAATTCTGGGTTTGGTTGTATAAGGATAGAAGCAGTGGTTATCCCCCATTTTGATCAGAATTTTACTTCATTTTAGAACCTGACCTTGTGTTTTTTTGCTCATTGTTTTCTTGTTCCAAAAGTAGTTCATTTTTCATCGGATTTAAATTTTCTTGCTATTCCCTGAGCTGTATATGCTGAAAACATTACTTTTACTATAGACAGTAGTCTATAAAATAACATATAAATAATCTAGTAAATGTTTCAGTCTTTGTTCTGCTGAGGAAGGAAAATCAACAACTGAGCAGTGTTGAAACACCTGACAATTTCCCTGAGAAATAATCACGGAGTTATTTATAAAGGGTTTGATGATTTTTTTAATGACATTTCCAGTCCATGACTAAGGCATAGCCCAATGCGTCTTTAATCATCTGTTAATTCTTACGACCTCAGCATTCTTCCTGCTGCTGTTTGCTCAAGCTGGATCCACTGTGATTTGTTACTGTATTGTCGTCCTTAATTAGAGTGTCAGTACTTTAACATCTTCATCAAAGTCAGAGCCGTGCAAAATAATAAAATCTGAACCAGTTTATTAAATCCTGTGCTGTTTTATTTCATACTGAGAAAAATAAAGCACAGTCAGTGTGGGCTGAGACCTTGGGATGATGTGCTTCCGTCACTTCCACGTCCCCTGGGCACCACGGCAGTCTGTGCTATAAAAATCCAGCCAACAAAGAAACGGTGAGGTTTAGTGAGCTGTGTGAGCAGAAGAAATGTACCCATGTGTGTTTGTCAGCGTGACACCCACACGCTGCTGATTCCTGTGTCCCTCTCTCCATTAGTCAGGTACATTAAACACTGACAGCGGCTGTAAGGGCAATGCATGCCCACAAAGAGAGATTTAATGTAAAGGACATTTCTTGTAAGGTGCTGGATTTCTTTTTTCTGTAGCATAGAAAACAGACATTATATTAATTTTAGCAACACTATTGTCCTGTATTGTTTTTGTGGTTTGATTTTTGTGCTTTTTGGTTTTTTGGGTTTTGTTTGTTTGTTTTGTTGTGTTTTTTTTTTTTTGTTTTTTTTTAATGAGAGATTAACACTCTCTGTTTGGGAAATAAATCCTTCTATCTGTGCACATTTTCCGGATGAGTTGCAGAGCAATTTATGAGACCTCTTTCTAAAGGACAGTTCTGATAAAACTATAATTTGCTGAATTGGATTAGTAAAAGTATTCCCTGCTTAATGAGGTTTAGGAAACAAATCTCTCTGCTAAATATGAAAGTGTGCACTGTGTGAGTGAGAAGAGAGAACTATGCAAATGGAATATGCTTTTTCCAGGCTGCACAGCTGAGACATCTGGAAAAAGAAGAAAGAAAAGCAGTTTCTCTGTGTCTCGAGATGCCTCAGCTTCCAGTGTGTGATACAGAAATAAGCACCAGTGTGCAGAATGCCCAAAGTACTGGGTAAAGCTGAGAGAACACAGAGGGAAAGATGTTTACATTCACTGCAAAATCAGTTGAAGAATGTTTCTTTTGTGAGAATTTTAAAGAATAATGAGTTTGGTAAACAAAATTATGTCACCCCTTCTTGTACTTCTTTGCCTTCTCATCCTGAGGAAGGTACCAGGCAGGCTCTTATTCTTGAACACTTGTGTGTGAATCTTAGTGTAAAAATATGCATAATGAGCCCAGCATCCTAAACCATATTATATTTTCATAAATATGATTTCAAGGCCTTCCTGAAGGAAAAGGAACATCCTGTGTCATAACTGATATACGCCAAATACCCAGTAATGACAGAGAAAAGGGTTGCAGAATTAAGGTTGAGCTGTGATGAATAAACGCCAAATTACTTGAAGCTGCAGTAGATAAATTAGAGGATTGTAAAGTACGGGAAAGAGTAAAATCTTAGAAATCGAGGAACATCTGATCTTATGTACTTCTAAAATCTTGAATAATGCTGAATTCAGCCAATTTTATATCAGATAAATTTGGGGAAGCAGGGTTGTTACCTGCTTCCTCCCGGGCCTTTGATCAGAGCAGGCTGATGTCTGTGTGTGTTGCAGAGTCCCTGAGCTCTGTCACGTCACATCTGCATGTGAGGTGATGACAGAGGCAGCTGATAGAGCCATCCTGGGTAATCTAAATAGCATTAAATACCGAAGTAAGACAGCTGAAAGAGCTGCAGGATGCTGGTGAGAGAAGGGAGTACCTCTCTCCCTGTGGCCTCTCCTAACCTGACTTTTTAAGGTCAAAGTGGGAGAGGAATCATCAGTCTTTACATATTGGATTATACCATAGCACAAATTAAGGTTAATCTTGAGTCGTTTTCCCCTCTGAGGTAGAGAGGATTACAGAATGGTTTGGTTTTCTTATTTGCATGTGTTATCCAGCAATCAGAAATGCTGGCAGGGTTTATTGCTGCCTTAGCATCCCGGGATGAGACATCTGACGAGCCAGTTTCACTGTCTAACCCTGGCCGAAGGATCCTGAGTAGAACCCGGGCGTGTGGTGTTCACACTCCTGGAGCAGAGCTGGAGGAAGGCAACACGCGCAGTAACTCACATCCCTCACCCGCAGCCCCGGGCCGAATGTCTGAGTTGCTTTAGCTAATTATTTACTAAGTAAGGAGCTAATGCTACTTAGCTACTCCTTTCCCTCCTGGAAGTTACACTCAACAAATTTGCATTTCCTAATCAGTTAACTTGCCCGTGGCAGTGGGAGACCTCATTTGTAAGTCCTACTGTGTCTTTACTCCCCCTTTGTTGTGCAAATACGGGCATATAACCCAAGTAAACCAATTGGCTTCAGTAGGATTATCCTGAGGGAGTTAAGTGCTGCGTCATATGAATAAACTCTGCTCTCCAAGGACGGGTTCTGCAGTCCAGCACAGCTCCATTTTTTGAAGGGGAAGGGGTAGCAGCACAAATCAGCAGTTAAACTGAGGAGATAATCACTTTCCTGTTCAATTTATCTGCAAATGCGAGATGATCAGCAGCAGCAGTAAGGATACACCATATTCGTATTTACATTTCAGAGTATCATTCCTTTTCATGTGGAGGAAGTGTGGAGGATTGTGTCATCACATATCCACACATATTGCGGATGGGAGAGCAGCCACGGGTGAAATTATGAGACATGGATGTGCTCTCCAGACATCCTAGGGGAAGGATCTTCTGGCTTCCATCTTCCAGCAAGGGTCTCTAGGCCAGAAGGCAGCAGGGAGTCTGGCCAGCTTATATGGTTAATTTCAAAATCTTTTAAACACCTTCTAAAAAAGGAATATTGAAGTCATAAGATCAACCAGATACTATAGCTGGCATTGCAAAAAAAACCCAAAAAACCAAAAAAAAAACCCCAAACAAATTCTGAAAGAACAAAAACATTTCTAGAATTCCAGTATTTTTTCCCAGCTGTCATTCACTCTTGTTATGCAGGAGTGGATTCAGCACTTTCCAAGGCTTTTTCAGCCATTGTGTAGTTTTTCTGGCAAGTGGAGAATCACATTAAATCAGCAGCAGGCATTTGAAGAAAGTTTATTGTTTTAAGGAGTGGTGCCATGTTGCTAAAACTTTTGATGGTTTAGTTGGGAATGCTGCCAGAATTGTTGATGTTTCTTCCATTTGGAGTTCCCTAGATGACAATTCACTATTGTTTTTGTTTAGAAGTGCGGGAAAATTGTAATTGTGATAACTGCCTTTAACAAGAAATTACAGAAATTGCTGATGACTGTGCAGAACTGCTGATGACTGTGCAGCAAATTCTAGAGGGATGACATTTCTCAAACTTTTGGTGTCTCAAGGTGACCGTGATGATGTGAGTAGAAAACTCACAGTATTTTAGTTTCTTTCACATCCTCTCACATGATGAGGATGAAAGAAAAGTACTGTGTTCATTCTTGACAGGGAGACCCTTTCCTACTCATAAAGCACTCAAGCAACTAAGCAAAACAATGAATCCTTTCCACAGCATAAAACATTAAACATCAGCAATTTCTTATTCTTGTGTCTCACCATTCATAGTAAATATCCCAGGGAGATGTTGGAAATTATGCTCTTCCAATTAAGTTGCATGAACTCCAACTCTATTCAGCTAAAGGCTGTTCAATGCCCAGAGACAAAAAACATCTAATGAATCAATCTTTGTGCACAGAAAGAAACTTTCTTTTTCTTTTCTTTTTTTTTTTCCCCCAAGGAAATTACATAAAAACTACAGGCTGATGACCTCTGAAAGGAAGAGACAGGGGTGGGTTGCTATATGAGCTCCACTTTATAAATGATGTGGGGGCTTTTTTTTCTGAGCTACCCAGGACATTTCCAGTAAAAACAAGATAAAATATGCAGCTTTTACTGCTGTGAAGAAAAGATTATTCTTTGTCTTTCAGACTCAGATAAGCAATTGTAAATCTGGCTACAGACATTTTTCATGCTTTTCTCTTTATATCCTAATACTCCCGATCTTCATTCTAGGTTCTTACTCTTATTTATATTACTCTGGAGAGTCTTACTAAGTGAGTTACTGGAAAAGAAAAAAAGCCACCCTATATTTTTCTCAAGATCCAGAATAAGAGCTTGAATTCTGAATTGCAGGGAGAGTAGGTTCCTACCAACTCACGTATATGTAATCAGTCAGTTACCGCAACATGAATGCCAACAATTCCTTCAGTGCCTTCATTCAGATTTCTTCTATCTGGCTTCTTCAGCATCACAAGCTGGAGAGGATGCAGTCATCTGCATTTCACATGTTCAGCTGCTTGTGCTCTTAGAACCATGCTTTCAGCATTACTCCAGCCCTTCATCTGTCAGCACTAGATGAGCAGAATGCTGATATTCCAGGGCTTTTTCAGAGCATAAATGCTCCTTTTGGCCCATGGCTCACTATCTCCAGCCAGCACAATCTCTGAATTCCTTAAATCTGGTTGCCTCTTGACTGCTGCTGCTGCTTTTCAGTTCTGGACTGTGGATATGTGGTCAGGCTGTCCCGTGGTTTTTGATGCATACTAGAACAGGAAAAGATCCAAATTGTTTCTTCTCTGATCACGTGTGGGAAGGGAATTCTAAAAGTATCTAGCTGGAGCACGCTGCATTGTGTCAAAAAGTAGAGAATCTTGTTCTTAACTTGTGAGGAACCTTCTCATCTTTCAATAAAAGAAATGCTGTAGAAATGTCAGGTTACACTGAACACATACTGAGAATTTGGCTGATATAATGGGATTACAGTCAGAATGAGCACACCAAAAATTCTGTGTCTCAGTGAGAAAGACTATTAATATAATATCAGCTAAGAGTTCCATGAGGAGCAGAGCAAACCCAGTTTCTTGCTGGCTTTCCTGGTGTCATGGAGAGATAGAGAGGTGGCTGCCATGAATCACTTTCTAGAGGATGGCTGAGAGCAGCAATTTCTGAGCTGTTCGAAGGCATCTCAGGCAGAATGGAAGATTTGGACAAGGTTTATCAGGGAGACCCTCCCAATGAGTCACAAGAAGCAGAAAGGACCCCCTTGCTTTCGAAACCCCTTCTCAGAGACAAGATGCAGCTGGTTCCAACTCTACCCCCAGACTTGGTCAATTGTTTATGTCTAAAGGATTATATAGGTGTAATTGAGCCTTTATACTACTTTGTACCTCAGGAATAAGGATGGTAAACCAAATATATTTATATGAATAAAATAACTTATTTATTTGGATTGATGATGATTAGATTAAGAGATCTTAATCAGACTTATTTGCTACACAGAATAGGTAGGTATAACTCCCTGTGCACTATTTATTGCATCATTATTGAAGCAATTGTATCCAAGACAGAAAAATAATTAAGTAGAGGTTGATGTTACTCACCCATGGCAAGGATCATGGGCAAAGCTCTTTTGCTTCTCTGATGTTTAACTTTGGGATTGATGAGTCTGGCTGGTGATGAGTCAGCATTCTTCGACACCAGAAACAGCTGACCCTTCTTCTCCACCCAGCACTGCTCACTTTTGCACTTAGGATGAGTTTAGAGCTGTTTCACCCCCATGTAGGCAGTGCCCCCTGATACAAAGGGATGCCTGTGGGGCCCTGCAGGTTCCTCTACCCACTATCATTTGCCACACCAGTCAGGCGATCCCAGGTGGTGGGAGCTTGGGAAGCATGGGGGGAGAGTTTGAGAGGTTAACCATTGGAGTCCAGGGATTGAGGGAAAAATGCACTTCACTTTGAGCATCCTATCTGGAAGAATTCCAGTGATTCGCAGTGTGGGGGAATGCAAAGAAGAGACAAGACAGGCAGCTTGCATGTCTGACAGCTGAGCGGCTCTGTAGTTCTGAGAACATCCTGTCTCAGTGTATCCTCAGATCTGACAGCTTTGCTCTGTCAGGCAGGGACTGCTCTGTGATCCTGTAAAGTTTATCTTGGTTTTCATGAAACACCCCTGCACATGCCCAGCAATATATCTCATTGCCAGTAAGTCAGCAGTGTGCAAGTGCCAGCAGCTAAATATCCAGGAATGTTATATTCAAAAATGACAAAACCCCATGAGATGTGTTAAAAGCAAACACATTTTCTCTGGACTTTGTGGCTTGTACTCAGTGGCAGCCTTTATCACACAAACGCAGATGAGGATTTTTGACAGGGTTTTAACCTCTTGTAGGAGAAGCTGCGTATCTTTTGATTTTCTCTTTTTTCTTATAATCCTGTATTTACAAGCAGAGCTAGTAAAATTACAGAAAAATACATTAAGTGGTGAAGGTTTGGCAAACCCAGCATAATCTCATTGAGATGACTGATGGGTTTAGATTTTGTTTTCAAAAAAAGGAGTTCAAAAATCTATCTCTTCACAGAATTACAGGCAAAATGTCTCCATGGTATAAATAGATGTAAATCCACTACAGAAAGTGCAGCTTTCATCAAAATCACTGAGGGTGATTTTGTTGTTATGTTGATAACATCAATATGTATCAACTGTATCTGTTCATAACAATTCAATATTACAATTAGCAGTCCTTAAAGACATTGGCACCTTCTTTGATGGCTGCTTCAATGCAAATGCTTTGTTTTTGTTCTCTTTTGACTAATAGTCTCCATCCTGGAGCCTCAGAGTGCATTAAGTATTGTGTCATCGACATTTTTGCCTTTCCCTTATGTCCCTTCTGAGACCTGTATGCAGGGCAGAGATGTTTCTGTGCTCCAGTTCTAAATGCCCATGATTCTATGGCTTTCTAGTTGACATGTCAGACTGATGGTAGCTGCTTTTTGCTTCAGGTGAAACATTATAGTTTGTGGTTCTTAATGAGCTCATTCCACAAACCAAGTCCCAGCTTTTCGACAGTGAAACGTGTGAGTCAGACCTTGAAGATAAAGGTCTTATGCAATTGCTTAAAATTGCAGCAGGTTGTTTATAACTTCCTTTGCATCCAAGCTTACTTTGACTTTAAGCATCAGGAATAATTTTGTGACAGAGCAGTGCTCTGGATCTGTCAGGCTTGGAGTTAGCTTTCTTCACAGCCGCCTGTGTGGTGCCCTGCTCTGCATTTGTGCCTGAAGCAGTGCTGCTGCTGCTGCTGCTGCTGCTGCTGCTGCTGCCCCAGAGTTTTGGCTGCTGCTGAGCAGTGCTTGCACAGTGGCAGGGCTCTTTCTGCCCCCTCCTCCAGTTGGTGGGCTGGGGGCGAGGCGAGAGGTGGGGAAGGGACAACACCAAAGGGATATTCCATTTATTATGGCATAAGCTCAGCAATAAAAGCTCAGGGAGAGGAGGTGGAGGAGAGGGGATGTTTGTGGTCATGGTGTTTGTGTCCTCAAGCAATGGCCGTACCTGCTGAGACCCTTCTTCCCAGACAGTGACTGGACATCTGCCTGCTGATGGGAAGCAGTGAATGAATTCTTTTTGCTTTTGCTTTCCCTGTTGAACTTGATCCATGAACTTGATCCACCTTTCTCTCTTTCTCCCCGCAGAATGGAGTGAGCAAAAGGCTGGATGGGTGTTTGGCTGCTGGTTGAGATGAACCCATCAGAAGTACTAGAAAACAGACACTCGGCTCCTGCTCCTAATAAACATTGCTCATCTTGTTTCCCTGCATGAGATTACATTGTTACTGCAGAATGTTCCTCTACTTTTACATTTTCACCTACTTTTACATTTTCCCTCACCTTCAATTTCTTTCCAAATAATTAGTTTTGGATGCAATGACATCATCCCAGTTTGCTCTGACTGCACAGACCAAAACAGCTGGCTATTTCTGCAAAGTTAATTAGGAATGCCATCTTTAAAAACATTGAATTTAACTAAATTAGCACTTAGTTTTCAGAGAGAATGTCTGATGGAAACCCAACCTCCTGAGATGTCAGAGACTGATACTGATTTCCTTCCCTAATTCAGCAGGTTCGTACAAAAAGGTTGGAAGAGACTGGACTACACAGTTTTGAAAGGAGCTGTTTAAAACTTGATTCATGCAAGAGTGTCTGCCCAGCTTTTTCACTGATGCCATTGCAAGGTGCCTCATCCACAGAAGGTTGCTCACAAGGGCAGTTTGATTCCTGCAGGAGGATGGTTGAGCAGCTGGCCAGGAATATGCTTTGTCTTATTTTCAGTCTCATCTTTTCACTTTGTCCACTCTACACAACCTCTGTTGAGCCCATGGGCTCAGAAGCCTCTGCTCCATAAATGCAGCTCCTGACTTGCAGCAGCCTGATGGATGATCCACAAAGAAGTTGTAGTTTGCCATTGCTGCCAGCAAGTTCAGCCCAGCCAGCCTCTGGGCACACACATCAGCCATGTCTTCACACCAGTGGAGAGTACAGTTATTTCATAATTTTTATTATTTCCTTCTTTTCAGCTTTTCTTTTGCTTGTGCTTCCCACAGTTTTTACAGAAAGATATTTTTTAAAAGTGGGTGAACAGGTTCATTATTAATTGTATTTGCTCTGTAAAATGTATTTCTAAGACAATCCATCCTTTTAATCCAATTCTTTGCCACATATACACAAAGGGAAACAAAATGCCTTTAGGACATCATATTTGTAAAGAACATTAGTAATGCAGTGAGGTAGATCAGCTTCATGCATTCATTTGAAGACTAAGGTCTAAATTTAGTTTTAACCCCAAATGAGAAGGGATTTGTGGCCTCAATTTCAATAGCTTTTTTTTATTATTATTTTATTTTGTTGCGATCCAAAACTACCACAGGAGTTTGTGCAATGAGAAGTCTTTGATTTGGAGTCTGGGAAGGAATGGTAGGTTAGAAGCTGGACCTCCAGCCTTCAGTGGAAATTCGTGGCAGAAATTCCTTGGGTGTCTGACTTTGCTCTCTGTCCAACCTTTCTGTGAGTTCCCAATTTCACCAAATTCCCCTTGATTTATGGCAGGTTACCCATAAGGCCCAGGTGGCTGACACAACAAAGCATTCATGTCTTTCCTAGGTTTGTGGTGCTGGAAGCGTGGGTTTGGTGTTGCAGTCTCTGAGCTTGCTTTCAGTGAGACATTCCCTGCTGTGGAGTGAAAGCCATAGCTCCAGGTGAGGGATTTGGCTTGGGCTAGAAGTGTGACCCTCCTTTACCAGCAGTACAATGGCAGCACGTCCCAGAGCTGGTGTGGTTGTCACTGTAGAAGAGCTTCTGTGTCATCTGTAACCCTGAAAATGACAAAGCATTTCAAAGTATGTGGGGAAGACTCACTAAGTTATTGTGTAGCTTATGAGCAGGTCTTATGCAGGATGCAAAGCTGGGGTCAATTCTGTCATTTTGTCTTTCTATATTAAGTGTCATAATCTTTGCCCCTTGTATATGTGTATTTTCCATCAGGGAAAAGGGTAATAAGTTTTCATACCAAGGGGATATTAAATCCCCGTTCCCCTTCAGTAATGTATAATGTCAACAGCAGCCTTTGATGAATTCAGCTTCTTCTTAATTAGATGCTTGAGCAAGAGATTATTAATCCATTTATCTCAAATAATAATTGTACCATGAATTACTTACTGTTTCATGCTCAAGTTTATGATCATAATTATCTCCTTAGAACCTTTAAGGAGTCATACTCGTAAGTGAATGTATTTCTGGAAACTTTAATTGTTGTGTTCTTATTTGTATTACTTTCCTCAACATGTGTGTGTGTAGATGTTCTGAAAGCCCCACTCCATCAGCCAGGGCTATCCTGCTGCACAACAACTCAGCAGTTGCAGCTAGGTGCCATTTCCATGGTAGTGACACTAGGCCTTTAAAAGAATGAATTTTAGCACCAGTAAGCGGAGCTGGGTCCTTCTTGTGGCAAAGGCCGGGGGGTTTATCACAGAATTACTGAGTGGGCTTGGTTTGGAGACCTACTAGCTTTGAAATGCACGTTAAAACCATAAACTTCAGTTGTGATGCTAATGTATAATTACTAATGATCCTATAGATCTAAAAATCAGTCCTAGGACACTCAGGGTAAGCCAGTCCATTTGTTAAAAGAGCATGTAGTTGCCTAAGTGACACGCACTTGCTTGGATACAGCCAAGGATTCTTTTGAAAATGTCCTCAGAGCAGGCAGAAGGTTTTTTCCCTTTGAACAGGCTGAACTGGCCTAGTTTGCAATCCATGGTGAATACTGCAATGGCTCCATCTGCTGAAACAACTAAATCACTGGGAGCTTCAAAAAGTTGCAGCAAATGGGACTTTTTTGTCCTGGGGTCTGTGCTGTTCATCCCCTCTGTGTTTCTGTGTCTGGGCTATTTCAGAGTAGACTCAGAACATACTGTAGCTTCTCTGTGTGTCTGTTGTCCCCACGGAGCAATGGGTCTGACAGGCACGTGGCTGACATTCAGTCAAGTGGAATAATAAATGATAGTGGGTGAGGCCACTTTCTCAGTGTTCCTGTTTTCATATGGGCTCTTGCGTAGGGTTGCTGTGTCCAAATAGGGATTTAATGGCATCATCTAAATGGTACAGGGATATATGGCAAGAGAGAAGGGTAGCAGGTTTTTCTGTTGTGTTCTCTGGTTTTAACCATCTATACTGGCCACTATTAAAAATACAAACAAACCCTCCCACAGTCACTTCCTATTCCAGATACTGTGGCAGATGACAGCTCTTCTGGCACCGCTGGGCTCACGTGTTGCCAAACGATTGCTTTCCAGTGGTGTCTGTGATGTCCTCACTGACAGCTTGTCCTGGTTGTCCTTTCCAGGGCAGAGCTTGTTTCTCGTTAGGGTCCCTGTATCTCTCTGCTGAACAAATTCCAACCGGGATGAGGCCGGCTGCTCCCACCCCTCCAGCTCTGGCAGGCCTCTCATGGCAGAAGCTGTGAGCGTACTCACAAGCAGCTGGGCTGAGTTTAGTTCCTAATATGTCTAAAATAAAATCATACCTGCACAGCTGAGTGCCACTGTATCTTGTTTCAGACAAGAGAATGGTTTAATTGTCTGCTTTGAATGCATCTGGCAGACTGCATGAACAGAGATATCTGCAGTCAGATTACCAAGCACAGGGGAGTTTCTTGCACTGTCTGCACTCAGGAGGACTCAGGTCACTTGGTGTGTGAGCTCCTGCTTCACTGTAATTGTTTTACTCTCCTTTCTCGTATTTGGAGAGCAGCTGACCTTGTTTGTGCATCTCATCATTGCCCTGAAACTGTTCCCCACTACCAGGTGAATCAATGCACAGAGCCTGCAAGAGGAACTGCCAGGGCACAAAGACAGCTGGTCCCAGAACCCTTTGTCAGCGTGGTTGGCTGCAGCCATTCAAAACTGCAATCTGTTTATGTATGGGCTGAGCTCAGAACTGGGATTTTTGCGCCCTACAGTTTTCTAAACTCCTCCCAGCTCTGCCAAGGATGTACTCTGTGACTTGGGGAAAGTCAGATCTCTCTCTTTCAGTTTCCACTCAGAGAGTCTTTGAGCCATGGAGGTATATCTTGCCTCACCGATTCTGGAAGGACTAATTGACCTGTACATTTGAAGTCATAAATTGCCATGCAGGGCCAGATCCTGCACCAGTGCATAAAGGAAGTTTTTATCTTTGCTTTTGAAGGGAGGACAACTGAGATCCAAGTGCCTACAAGTGGGCAAGCCCCACAGTGACAGGGCAAGTTAATTTGTGAATTCTTTCCCCTGTCTTCCTCAAACCTCCCTGCTGGCTTTTCTTATTCACTTAGTAATATTCCTGCTCACTCTTCAGGCTCAGCTTTCTCCTGAGCTTTGTTCCCGCTGTCCTTTCTAGCAGGGCTCTTCTGCTTGAAAAAGGCACTTTGATTCATTCTGTGCTCTTGACTTGAAGCTAATGGGGTTCATCTGATCTGGTGAGTCAGAGGAAGTTCCTTTGCATCTCTGTCTTGTGGACTGAGTGAGGCAGAGCCTCTGTGGAACACAGAAATGGGATCATATAAGTAAAGAGGGTATACAATGTGCCTGACTCAATCTTGTAACTAATTCAGTGTAAAACATGCCTTTTTTGCCATAAGTGTATGGGGAATAATGGCTAAAATTATTTCAGTTCCTCTCTGCCTTTGACAAATTTGAAAGCAGTGTTACACTGATCCTGAGGGGTTTGTTTTGAATACTACACTGCATGCTTCTTTTTAGTTAAAGTCTTGTTTATTCTGCTTTTTAACTTCTCTGCTCTCCTCTTCTTACAACATGTGAATCTTTTTAATGTAGTACACAATGTTTTCTGGTTATACTACTCATATTTTGTGGGGCACATAATCTCAAAGTGGAGATTTTTCATTACAGGATCTCCTTTTAAAGTAACCCAAGAATGGCAGCGTTGGATTCAGGCTTCCCATGCTGTCTGTGTGTGGCAATGAAGAAGTCATTTTTACCAGAGGCCCAGCTCACAGCTGAAAGCTTAGAGACAAGAGGAAGTGGTGCTGTGGAGAAGCCCATAGCCAAGTGCCAAAACACAAAGAGACACAATAAATAATTTTTGCAGAGGTCTGTGCCTTGTTTGTTTGTGCGTTGGGGCAGCAGTGTTGGAGCAAGCAGGCACACCAGTTAGGGACTGTGGGTGCTCTGGGTCTGGGGTGGTGGAAGGGCCCAATGAATCCCAGAAGAAGAGGACAGGGATGCCTAACCCAGTTTGCTGGAAACTGCCCAGGGATGAAAGCAAAATCAGAAGGGGGTGCAATATTCCTGCTGATACCATCACCTTGACGTCATGAAAAGCTGAGTAGCGCAGGATCAGCCATTCCTGGTTATGTAACTCATTTGTGGCTTCAGAATCATTTGATCCCTTTTATGCATTTTGTTGGCAGCAGAACATTCCAGCCATTGCCACAGGAAGGATGAAAGAGGGCAGTCAGAGCAGATCACACACCCAGTGAACCTGAAAGGGAAAGGTAACTAACCATCCTTTTCCAGTGGTTATTCACTTCTCTGTCAGCAGAGTAGGATTTTTATAACAAATCCTACCCTAAGTTGCTGAGATAGGCCAGCAAGTGGCTTGCTTCTTCTTCCACCTAAGGAATAACTATCCCTTTCATAATCTCTTAGATGTGACATTATTCCTTCAAAATCCAGCCTTTGTTGGAAAATACTGATTTTAGAAGTGACCTAAGATTGCCAGCTTCAAGTTTGGTGTTGTATATTTGACAGCACTTTGGGTATAAGAAGTTCTGCCACCTTCTCCTGCCTGGTCTGTTTTGTGTGTGTATGTGTCTTTCATCGGGCACTGGAGAGAGAGAAAAAAGTTCAAAAGGAAAGCATTTTTAGAAAATCACAAGTGTTGGTGGCTAGTGAGTATTTCAGGGCACATGCAGGTCCTGAGAACACTTTCAAACACATTTTTGAATTATCCCTTTTTGGTGGTTGATAAAATTAATTTGCATCTTTGAAAAGTCCCTTCACTTGGACTCCTTGGGTGCTGTGAAGCCTCCTGTGTTCTGAAGGTCAGGGTGTCAGCTTAGGTTCCCAAGTGGCAGTCTAACATTAGATATCTGTTTTTTGAAATTCCCCAAACTCATCATCACGAGTTCCACGTGTGATGCATGTCTCACAGGCCTGCAAGTCATCAAGCCAGGCAGCCTGTTCTGCAGAGCACTGGTGATAGATAGTGCCTGCATGCTGTGCAGCAGTGCAGGAGTGCTCTTTGATCTGCTGGGCAGAGATAAGGCCCTGCTAAGAGGATGTATTTACCTTAGAAGCTCTCTTTGATGGGTCCTCTCGTTTATGAGAGTAGAGTTCTGTGTCTGCTCAATTTCTCTGAACAAACACGGCATCAGCTTCTCAACACCAGGCTCCGGGGTGCTGCACCCCTGCACTGTGCAGGGCAGCACTCAGCCCAAGGGGTGAATGCAGTGGATTTTATCTGCCCTGAAGAGCAGCTGGGGCTTAGGAGGCTCTTTCACCTTTGTCCTTGGATCAAGGCCCTAAGTCTGATGCACACTTTAGGAGTCGTTTAGGATATGCAAAAATGGACAACAAATCTTTCACTGCCCCATCCTTTAATATCAAGAATATTTTTAGTAACCTCAACAAACCAGCAATCACCCTAAGCCATTACCGTGTAGATAATTTCTCTGTGTCATTTGCTGTTATCCCATCAATGTCACAGTCCTGAGCTTGGCACCATTCCGTTTACTGCCACATTATTAATCCTGAAGGAAAGCTTAAAGTCCCTGTTCTTCTTTTTACTTGAGGTTAGTGTATGGTAGGGATTCAGTGATGTGCTGGTCATGGCTCTGTGCAGGCACAAGAGGATGTACATGCCCCATTCTCCAGGCTGGGAATGGTCTTCACAAAGCCCAAGGCTCTGCTTAGGGTTTGTGTATTTACATGGTGAATTTACATGGTTCAACAACATGGTGACTCCCATCCATTTCCCAGCTACAGTTAATGAAACCATGACCAGGTATGCACTGATACAGCACCCAGAGCTCCACAGAACAAGTTGAATGCCAGAGCAGAACAGTTTTACACTAGATCTTTCATAAAAAAACAATGTAGTATTTCCCTTCTTTCTTCCCAGACTCAGACTACTTTCTGCTAGACCCCACTCTTCACTACTACTTGAATTTTCCAAGAAATTCACAGGCAAACACAGCTGTATCATTAAAAGGCTCCTGGAAGTAGTGAGAAAATGAGACTGCACTTATCCCTGTCCACTTCAGAGACTCTCCTTGGATGGTAACAGCTCTTGTGTTGAGCCAAGAGATCCATGCCAAGGTTGACAAATGCTTCCTGGCATACTGACATTACAACAGCGTGCCAAACACTGCCCTATCACACAGACAGATATCTTCTGCTGTTTGGCAAAAAGTGGGGAGCTATTTCTGAGATTGAAGAACTATTTTCTTAACTCTGCTGGGCCATGAATGAGTAAACACACATCCTACAGACAGTATATGCACTGCTAGAAATGCAGCCATCACCAGAGCTGACACTCCTCTCCTTGTGTCCAATAATGATGCAATTTTGCTGTGAAAAAACAATTTCAGACATCACACAAAATATCATTATAGTGGTATTTTGCTGCTCATGGCGATTTTACTCATCCTTTTCAAATCCTTCTCCCCCTTTTTAGGACATTTGAATGAAAATTACTATTTGGTTGTCAAGGATTAACCTTTTAAAGGGCTCTTGTAGGGGCCAATGATTTCACAGACATGATATGAAGCACGTGAGGCTTTCACATCCTGCCACTGAACCAGCCCAGATCAAGCCCTCTGGTCTAGCAGCTCATCACAGGCAAGACTGAGCGTGGACCACGCAGGCAACGTGCATGGTGAGAGCTCTGAAACTCTGTCAGTGAGAGGAGTCCTTGCTCTGAGATGTTGACATCTTGTGTTAGAGTGAGTAATGTGCTGGGATGTGTGCCAGCCTGCGAGACCTTCATGGGAAGGCAGCAGCATAAGCAATTTCAGTGTCAGTTAATTACACTTGAAGACACCATGGTGGTTGTGGTATCTAAACGCAAAATAGATGGAGATGCAGAGTGATGCCTCAGGACATGGTGACTTTAGTGTGACAGGATCAATGAAGGGCTTTGAAGTCTTGTCTTGTTCTCTTTGCAGATATTTCCCTTTGATCTCATGCTGGGTTTTGTTGGGGTTTTTTTGACAGGTGTTGATTTTTTGTTTAATGTTAAAACCCGTGGATCCCTTGTCACGTATAACAAGAGCTGCTGGATGTAGTTCTCAGCCTCTAAGAACATTAAGGACATTAGAGGAAAGTTATGGCTGACCTGCATCGCTGAGTTTCCAGACCTCCTCTGCAGCACCTTAATGCTGGTGTCCTGCAGGACTTGCCCATTTTATCATGACTGTACCTATCCTCATCTCCCTAAACCACAGTGGCTGCCCCACGGATGATGCTTCCAGTGCCTACTCAGTGTAGAGAACAGAAAGGAAGGACACGGGGATCAGGAGTGCTGCCTGTCTCATTTTATGGCCTACTAGATGATCTTTGGACGTTTCCTCTTCTCTGTGAAAGACTAATTTTTTAAGGTACTTTGGGATCCACAGGAAAAAAAAAAAGCTTTGTAGCTGCATTAGTACAAACAATTCTTTTCCATGCTTCCTGTGGCACTCTCCCAGAAGCTGTCACTGGCTTTGTGCAGGATCTCTGGCAGTATTTCTCCAGAATTCTTTTTCTGCCAACAGCGTGGGCAGCTGAAAATAGTAGAAGAATATTTTTTCAAAAATTAGTGGCGGCCATAAAATATATTTTTTATGCCAGTGTAAGTATGATATGGTTATAATAAAGCCATTGCTGTATTGAAGCACTTAAAATAGTTTCCCCTGCAAGCTGCTCACCCTGGGGGATTTGCTGAGGGTGCACTTGGCTTTCAAGCCATCCCAACAGAACATTTTTATCCCTTTCTGTCTCGGATTGAGAAGACAGGAGGACTCTGTCCTTTGCCTTTGACCCGTCCTGCCTGCACAGGAGAGCTTCAGTGGTGAAGGCCTCACAGTCATCTTCATCCTCTCCTTGCCAGTGCCAGCATCTCATCAGCCCGTACCACGCAAATGGCCTCACAAGTGACACGCAGATGACACGCGTGTGACCATGCACATGACACGCAATTGACACGCGTGTGACCGCACCAGTAACACGCGTGTGACGGTGCACGTGACACTCAATTGACCCAGGTGTGACCACACACGTGACACGCAATTGACACGCGTCTGACCGCGCATGTGACACGAGTGTGACCGCGCACGTGACACACATGTCACACGTGTCACCACGCCAGTGACACGTGTGTGACCACGGAAATGACACGCAAATGACACAGGTGTGACCACGCACGTGACACGCACTTGACACGTGTGTAATCGTGCATGTGACACGCGTGTGACCGCGCCAGTGACACGCGTGTGACCGCGCACGTGACACCTGTGTGACCGCGCACGTGACACGCGCTTGACACGTGTGTGACCGCGTACATGACACGCTGTGCTGGTTTAACCGGATTGGCCAATGTGTAATATTGACACTCGATTGAGCCAATGAAAGACATGGGTACGCCTTTGTGAATGCACATTTTAAATGCGAACCGGGGAAAATTCCTTCTTCTGGTTTCTGGCGGGAGAAGGGTAGCACGCGGGCCCGGCGGGCTCTCTCGAGCCAGGCCGGGCCGGGCCGGGCCGGGCTTTGTCTCNCAGCGATGGTACTTTCAAAGCATGAATCCTGCCCGAGTGAGAAAAAGAAGAAACTGAAGGAGATACAAAGAGACACAGCATGAGACCTAAGTCAGAAGAATGAGGGAAGAACTTTAAGTTGGAAAGAGGATTGAAAGAGTGGCTTAAGCTGGACTTTTTTTTTGTAAGGCCATAGAGAATAGACTAACTACTCCTGTAACATATAATCTGCTTTTTAGGAGGAAAATGCTCAATTCTTGTAGAGACTGTAAAGTGGTGTAACTATAATATAATAGAGAAATTTGAACAGAAGAAGACCGAGAGAATGAGGTGATGTCCTCTGTTTAGTGAGAGAAAAAGACTTCTGTTTCTTTAAGATGAAAATGAGATAAGTGAAGAAAACTTTTGCCTTACACTAGGAAAACCATCCTTAAACTGTATCCTAATAAGCTGTTGCAGTCCATGAGCAGCTGTTGAAAGCTGTTTCATGGGAGGGGGCTTCACCATAGCAAATTTTTTTCCTCTGGGCGGGTTGTTGGTGAAGAGGGAAAACAAGAAAATTAACATCTTGCAAACTTCTACGACATTCAGAAAAAGATTCTGCTTATTCTTTAGTAAATTGAGAAATGATTGTTTCTGAAAGTAATACTGACTAAGTATTCCAGATTTCTTTTCTCTATCTTTTCACGTGTCTGAAGGGTGGGCAGTTGGTGGAGGGAAGAGAAGTATGTTTTCGAAAGTTTCATTCTAATTCCTAAGGTTTTTTTTTCTTTTTTTCTTTCTTTTTCTATTACTTAATAAAATCAGTCCTTTTTCAAGTTTAAACCCGCTTTGCTCTTGATTACAGAATTTTTAAATTGGCAACCCAAATTAATATTTTCTGTCTAGCTTCAGACTGAAACCACGACACGCGCACTTGACACGGGTGCGACCGTGCCAGTGACACGCACTTGACACGCGTGTGACTGCGTGCGTGACACGGAAATGACACGCGTGTGACCACGCAATGGACACGCAAATGACACGCGTGTGACCACGCAAATGACACGCGTGTGACCGCGCCTGTGACATGCGTGTGAGTTGCGAGTGACAGCGCAAGTGACACGNTGTGACCGCGCACGTGACACGCAAATGACGCGTGTAACACGTGTGTGACCGCGCACGTGACACGCAAATGACACACGTGTGACACGCACGTGACCGCGCACGTGATACGCAAATGGTACGCGTGTGACCGCGCCAGTGATGCGCAAATGACACACGTGTGACAGTGCACATCACATACAAATGACACGCGTGTGACAGCGCACATGACACGCAAATGACACACGTGTGACCGTGCCAGTTACACGCGTGTGACCGCACACTGACACGCATGTTATACGCAAGTGACCGCGCACGTTACACGCAATTGACCCGCACATGTGACACGCAAATGACACGCATGTGACCACGCACGTGACACACAATTGACACACATGTTAGTGCACACATAACACGCGTGACCGTGTTACACGCGTGACCATGCACATTACACGCGTGACCGTGCACATTACACGCGTGACCGTGCTCGTGACACGCGTGTGACATGCAACTGACACGCAATTGACACACATGTGACCACACGCGTGACGCGCAAATGACACGCCTGTGACCGTGCTTGCTACAGCCAATTGACACGCGTGTCACCGCGCCTGTGAAACGTGTGTTACCACGCACATATCATGGAATTGACACGCGTGTGACCGCGCACATGACACGAAATTGTGAAGTGTTTGACTGCGCATAGGGGCTGCAGCTGTGTTTTCTCACCAGAGCAAACACAAAATAATGAGTCAGTTTGCAGGGCCTTCCCATCAAAACTGTGTGTACCTTAATTCCTTTCTATTTTTCCTTTCAGTTCATTTTACCAAATATACATGAATCAGCAAAGCTAACAAATGTAAGTGAATAGTGTCAATTTATTTTCTTTAAGCATATTCTACTTCATGTCATTGCTAGAAGTGATGTTCTAGTCTGGTTTATTTGTTTTTTTCCTGGAAATAGAGTGTTTCTTTCTTACAGAATACATCTGAAATTAGCAGTAAGGTCAATCTACAAGGTTTTTGTTGAACAGCTGCTCTGATGTGTTTGTTACAGAGTTCACCTTGCGCTTTAGAACAAAGGAGGTCAGGGAATGCAAGCACGTGAATTCTGTTCCCTTCTAAATTCTGTCAAATTCCATTCATTGCCCTTCATGGTAGTGTTACCGAAACACCTTCAGAGAAAATACCAATATCAAAACCAGTGGATTTCCTGGAGTATCTGTGTAGGGTCTCTTGTGGAAATCATAATTTTGCGTAGGCTCTTTCATCAGTTTTTATGAGGCTTGAAGAAGTATCTGTACTTTGCAGTAGAAAGGCTTTTTTGGATAAGAGTATTTCGCAGTATTTTTTAAAACCTGCCTGGAGCTTAATCCGCTACCTGGAGAGTATTTCATTTCCAGCTCTTTCCTGGCTTATTTTTGGGCTGTTGTCTCCTGGCAGTATCACTCCTTGGTGGTTTGGGGATTGAAGTGTGGTATCTGATTTAGCAGCATTTCATGCCGTTGATCCTAAGGAGGGAGGCTGTGAATGGCTGTGTGTGAGCTGGGCAATGACAGCCTGTGCTGGCTGGAGCACACACTCTGCATTCACAGCCAGCTTCATGCAGTGACTTGTGGCGACATAGCCAGGAAGAGAGGAGCACACAGAGTCTAGGCTGAAAACAAGAAACAATTTTTAGAGCTGGAGTGAAAATTCCAGCACTATTTAGCAGCCATGTCCCTTTTCAAAGACTTGTGCAGGAAGAACTATCCCATATCTGAGGGAGCCATATGTTTTTTCCTCCCCTGGTTTCATTCTGCCCACTTCAGTCACATCATACTCCCATGCAAAGCATCTCCCCAGTTCCCCATCCACTGGGCCTGACCCACTCTGGGGGGTCTGCAACCACTACATGGGAATTTATGAGCAAAGCTGCTGCTCAGGAGGAACAGGGGGTCTTCTGCTGCTGCACCTCAGAGCCCCGGTGACCTTTAGAGCGAGTTATTGCCCTCCCAATAATTCGTATTATTTTAAGTGGACTTGAGCCCAGACTCAACAACCAATTTAATTCCCAAACCTCCTTCTGAAATTATTGGGCTACAACATTCATGTTGACTTTAATGGGATTTCTGTCTTGTGATTCACTCATTGCTCTTTTCCATATCTGAACCTTTTCCATTCTATTTAAAGTGCACAGGGACTGAGCACAGCTATGCTGTCTCTGCTTGTTGCACAGTGCTCTTTGCACACCCTTCAGGTTGTTAAATTCCATGATATTTGAGGAAGAGTATTAATAGCTAGGATCCTGCTCAGGGACTAGCTTTGAAGGCTTTTAGGATGGCATTCAGACTGCATGGTCTGTGGGGCTGCCAGACACTGACTTCAGAGATTCGTAGAATATTGGAATGTTTATTTGGAAGGGACCTTAAAGACGTTCTACTTCCATTGCCCTGTTATGGACAGGGAACCTTCCTCTAGACCAGGTTGCTCAGAGCCCCATCCAACCTGGCCTTGAGCACTTCCAGAGATAGAATGTCCACTTTTAATGTGGCAGCTTCCCTGGATAAGCCTCTATCACCTGCTATCCCCACTGCAACACAAAACACTAATCACTGGGAGGACTAATTTACAGGTGGCCTGGATAAAGGCCTTGCATGTTTGTCCTGACTCTTCCAGCATTTACACCCAGATGTGAAGACACAAATAACTAGCACTGAAAGTTTGCTTTGGACACCTGTAAATTTTCAATTAACAAGTTTTGGTAATCTTAGGGATGCAGCTGCCAGGGTGGCTTGTGGATTTTCCCTCTCTACCTTGCACTACTGCTGTCAAGACACGAGGATTGATTTGTGTTTCTGTGCACTAACGTGCAGACAGGATTCAAAGCTCAAATTCTCATTATACCTGTGTTTTCCCAGCTCAGATTCATCTGACTCCCTTTGCTGCTGCCTGCCTTTCAGGCTGTGCACGTCCAGGGAACAATAATGCCAACAAACTCCAGACCTTCCATGCAGGACAGCTGAGCCAGGTGCTGCTGGCTGCTGTGTCCAACGATGCGTAGTCCTCAGGGTATCACACAAGACATGAGAGCACCTTCTTTACATCAGTGTTTCTCTTACAGCATCCACTCGAGCACACATTTACTTCAACAGTGCAAAGTGAATCTTGGCCTTGCACCCTGGTTATTTTCCTTGCCCCAACACAAAGCACACTCCGGAGTAAATTGTGATAGGAAAGCTGTCTAAAACTCTCTTTTCTGAGGGCTGTGAGAAGCAGCTTTTTCCATTTGTTGCTTTCTTGAACTATCATCCTTACAATGAGGGTATGGTGGATATTTTCTGTCTGCAATTTACCTGACTTTTTCCTTAGCTCTAGCTCAGTGTCTTCCTTTACTCTGCAGGAGACATTCAGCAGAGGACCCTGCCCCTGGCCCCACAAAGGGCAACACCCTTCCAAGTGTTGCAGTCTGATTTCATTGTCATTTTCCCCTTGTCTGAAAGATTCTCCTGTGCCCATGTTTCTGCTGGAAAAACTTGCTGGTGTTTATCACTCTTCTAATCATGCCAAGTTTTCAGTATCTTTCCTTGTTTGCTTCTTTGAAGTTCCTTGGTGTTTAACCTTTTAATTGCATCTTTTACTTTGTTTGCTTGTTTGTTTCATGATCAATGACTGCTAAAGTCATTTTCCACATTAGTAGTTTATCATGGCATTCATGTCATTAGACTCTTGCACCTTAGAGCAGGCACCTTGTGTTAGAATTGTCTTTGCTGTCCCTCAGCTTTTTTTTTTTTTTTNCTTTCCCTATTTAACGTTGTCTGGGAGCAGAAAATTGTGAAACCTTTCAGTAAGAACCCACAGGAGATAACAGAGATATCAGCACAGTGAGGTGCAGACAATGCCAGGCCTGCCCCAGCCATGCCCGAGGCCTCCAGATAGCACCAGTTCCAGCTAATCCCGAATTACACAGAGCTGAGCTCAGGCTAAAGTCCCCTCTTGGCTCAGACTGGCGCTACCTTCAAAGTTTGCCCTGCTTTGGGTAGGACGCCCAGCCCAGTGACCTCCAAATTATTCTGTGATTCACTGCCACTCTTCCTTGGCTCCACGACTCCCGGGCAGAAGGTGGCCTGTGTACAAGCTCAGGTCACTCTCTGAGCATGGGCAGGCCCTCAAAAGAAGATTCCCAAAATTGCCCAGGCAATTCCTGTCCGATCCAGAGGTGTGTCAGGGAAATGACTGTGAATTCCTTGAAAGCCTGTGTTTAAAGCCTAAGGGCCCAACACCTCTATTTTCTGTTTCTGTGAAACTGTTTATAAAATGAGGTTTATACTATTTCTCATATTCCCGTGCTTTTATCACAATACTGAGCTACAAATAGTATCTTTAGTCTTGTGTAAGAGCCCTCATGCTTGGAGAATAACACTGGTGTAATTCGTGATAATTAACAGGTTACAGCTGCTGTGTGCAGGCAAGGCTCAGGCTGGTAACACTCCTGGAAGGTAACATTGTGTTTGATGAACAAGAATTTACAAACTGAAAGTCCTAGTAGATGTGTTTGCTGACACCCTGGTCTCTTAATGAAGGATTTTCTTCTTAAAATAACAAACTGCATGGGTTTGCCATCACCACAGGGCATGCCCCTCATCCATCCCTGGAGAAGGAGGCTGAGGAATATGAGCACAGTCCAAAGCTGTCTCTTCCTTGTTTCCTTAAGGGCTGTTTTTCATGCTCTCTGTTCCAAAATTATCTCATTACACAGCATAGAGCCATACAGCTTTGCAATATACTCTTAGTACCTTGCCCTCCTTTGGTCTGTGAACTTATTTATATCTGAAACATTTTTGTTGTCTTTTTAATGTCATATTTTAAAGCTTCTTGTGGTGCTTGACCTGCAAATGGATCCTTGAAAAACCAAGACGAGGTAAATCTCTCTATAAGAACAGTTGCTGTGGAAAGGGTTCATTTATATTAGATTATATTCAAACTGTGCTGAAGGAATGGAATTGAACCAAGAGGGAAATATGATTTTTATTGCCTGCTTCTCCTGTAAATGACACATCATTTCATCTGGCTCATTTTTTTATTGGCATTTTCCATCCTGCTTGAATTGCAGAATTACTATGATTTGGAGACTGGCAATTTTACCGAGACCAGTGTCTTTCAGGTAAGGTGTCTTTCACCTCTTGCAAAAAGTGTGCTACTGCTTCATTTGAAATCAGACTGTCAGACAACATGATTTGGGTTTGTTAAGAACTGTAAATCAGTTTTCAAACTAGAACACAGGCACAGGTCTAATTTGACAGATCTCTGGCATGACAGAATTTAACAAGTCGGGTTCAGTGCATAATACGTATTTGACGAAAGCAAGATAAGACTTTCACAAAAAAAGATTGAAAGCCCTGGTGTATCTCACATTTAGGATTGTCATTGATGTTGTGGAGAACATCTTGATATCACTAACAGATGACAAGGAGTCAGCAGCTAAACAAAAATGTGTATGTCCAACTACAGATTCCTTGACTAGAGCTGAAGTCTTTCAGAAGCTGCTTCCCATTGAGACAGAACACTTCTGATCAATAGAAAATTTTTTAAAAAGTGAGATGACACTTTATCAAAAATTCATTTTGTCTGTTTGATTTTGAAATATTTCATTTCCAAATGAACACCTTTTATCTTCTTTAGATGAATTCATTATACTTATATACTTTAGCCAGTAAAACTCTCTTAATACCTGTTAATACTAATTACCCCTATATGTATAGACATGCATTATGTATTTCTATTTTCATAGATATCTATTTACAATACATCCCTAATTATTCTCTTGAAAAAAAATATTAAAAAGTTAAAAGTTGAATGCCCAGAAGTTCAAATGTGAGTTTCCAAAGCGAACTTGCCTTCCCTTGACCAGGAAGGGAAACAGGATCTGCAATGCCTTAAAGAAATGGAGTTTGATGGGATAGAGAGAGATATATAGAGAGACAGAGAATTTATGTAAGACCTGATGTTAAAAAAGTTGATTATGACCTCTCAAGTAGTGTCATATTAGTCAAGAATACAGCCCTTTGTTTTCAAACATCATTAGATTTTAAAAAATGTCTAAAATGCATTCAAATTTGTTAATGTTTAAGGTAGATTTTATATTATTATTTGATATCAAAACCGGAAATTATTTACACTTGCAGCAGGTGTTACATCAGGGCAGGGTGCAGGCAGACCTGCCCCACTCCCCAGCTGTGGTGGCAGTGGGACAGGGCAGGCAGGGATGGCAGAATCCCTGTTCCAAGGCAGCCCTCCCTGGTCAGGGGGATGCACAGCACGTTTTCAGCTGTGTCATTGCTGTTCTCTCATTTTCCAAGGTGCTGTGAGGAGCTTTGTGTCCTTGCCATATCCTCCAAGCCAAAAAGATATCAAGTGTGGTGGTGTCTGCTCTCCGGGGACACTGGCTAATAAAGTGCTCTCCAGCCAGCTGCCAGTGCCTGCTTCTTAGAAATAGCTGAAACTCAGGAGGTTACAGAATCCATTAACCCCAGGATGTGTTATTATCCCTAAGCAACAAAGATTTTTATGAGCTAAATCACAGCTTTGACAACAATATATTTCAGAAAATAATCCCATGGTCCCTAAAAGCCATGAAGCTGTCTTAGAAGTCATAGGGTTTGGGTTTTTTTCAGCAGGTCTGAGATATATTTTTTAACATTATTATGATGATAATGATGTTTAATTCTTAACAACTTTCAAGTTTTAAAAAAGTACTAAATATTTTTCCCCCAGATGAAATATTGCTTCAGGCCTTGGGCTCTGAGGAAATCAGTAAATATTGCAATACAAAAATATTCCACAGTCTTTTAAATCCTGGCTGTTTATTTTTAAGACAGTATAAATTAATTGTAAGTTTCTGACACAGACACAGCATGTAAGAGAACTGCAAGATTACAGCCCCCAGAGTATAATCAGAAGATGCTTTCTTTGGATGCTCCATCCTCTTTCACTGCTGAAAGCATTGAAATGAAGATGAAATTTTAGTATTCTGGCAGAGTCAGAGAGAAGGCAGCGAGTGCTGGTACCTCTCCTCTAGCAGATGTTTGCCACTCTGACTGACCAGCCATTCCGGTTCTCCCTGATTGCCACAGCTTTGAAAGGGAAACTGGCACTGGAGCTGTTTGAATTACAGGCTCAGGCACCTTCAGCTCCACAGCAGCAGCGCTGGGTGTGCGTCACGGCTCAGGTGTGCAACAGCCAGGTGTGGGGGCTGCAGAGAGGTGTTTCCTTTTCTCCTCCTGGGAAATACCTACAGCTGGCAGAGAATTTCCAGATTATTTTCCAGCACCTGATTTTGCCAAAATCTAAAGCTGGTGGTTTTGGAGGATTTCTCATGGTGCCCATGACTTTCAGACATGCTTTTGGAACTAAGCCTGATACATCTTCTTGTCTATCAAGGGTCAAAAAAATACTTATCATCCTTAAGTTAGTTGATTTACCACACCAACTCTGCAGCTGTTGTGTTTGAGCTCATGGTCTCTAAACTCCACATCTGGAAAATAAATGGGATAGTGCTAGAAATGTAGAATGGCTCACAGCAAACAGCAAGTGTTGCCTATATTTCTGGATTCAAGTGTGGCCAGGAATCCGGCTGCTCACAGGAAGGTTTCAGCTGTGCTGTAAAAATCAGCCCACAAGCAATTTGTTTCTTAATGCACCTTTACCTTGCCCATGGGGAAGGATGCCCATCCAGTAGGATGGGTGTGTGTTTTCTCTGGAGCTCTGTAATGAAGCCTGGTTTAACTCTTCCTCTTGCAGGAATGCAGACTCGCTCCTGCAGCTGTGGTCCAGATGGAATACCCCAGCCCAGAGACGGTTACACAGACACTGAATGCTCCAGTTAATATGTTCTGCATTTGAAAGAGGAAATGCTGGTGCTGGAAAATCAGTAACATAACCATCTTCATCTTTTTTGAAGGATGAACTTGCTGTGGGTATGTCTGTCTCCTGCATGGCTCTGAAAATTTGGCTGCCTTGAAATTTAACTCAGAGGCATTGTAATTAAACCTCAGCATTTGAAGTAATTAAGAAGCAGTCTACATTTTAGCATAATATCAAAGCAACAGCAGGGTGCTGAGAAAAATTAAATACGTTAATTTAAAAGTGTCAAAGTTCCTGTAGGCACGTGGTTCATGCTGTTGGCAACAAGCTCTTCAGAAATAGCACTGTAGCCCCAGTAATCTAAAAGCCAACCCTTCTTTAAGGAGGGATCAAAGAGGGGAGTCCAACTGCAGGAAACTGAGGGCCAGAGTTAGCATTCCCCATCAGGGAATACATCTTAGATCACTGTCTCTGTTCCTTCACCTCAAAATCTTGGGAAGGTGAGGAAGCCCAGACTGTGAGCATCTCCAGGAGTTGCCTAGGAAGGAAGCAGAATCCAAACCACTGCTTAGTACTTCATCTGGAAACTGGATCTTTTTACATTGATAAATAGCCAGAACATGTTTCTTTCCATCACTGCCTCTGGGAGTCTGTTCATCACCACATGCAGATTCAGAAAAGTAAAAAATGGTGATGTTTTTAAGCCCAAAAGCCTCCAGGAGAGAGACTCGGTCACCTGTCACCCAGTGCCAGCCAGGGAGTGGGTTCACAAGTCAGGATTGCTGCCGTTTTACTGCTTGAAGAATGTTGAAAAGGCAGAAGTGTAAATACCGAGACTTTTCAGTGAAGAGGTCAGGACTGGCAGCATCTGTGACGGTGACTCAGCCCCCACAAAGTCACAAGCATTTTGTGGAGCACCCTTGTGTCAATCTCTTGGTGATAAGAGCTCTTGCCTGGTTTAAAAAAGCAGTTCATGAAGTCAAGCTCCCGAGGCCAATAAATCAGAAGACAAATAAAGGTCCTCAGATATGTTCATGGCATCCAATAAGTACTGAATGCTCCTGAAAAGCAGACGTAAGCTGCGTGTTTTCAGTGCCCTCAGTGTTAAGGAAACTTCCCAGTCTGACCATTCATGAGACTCTCTGGAAGTCACACTCCCAGCGCCAGACTTCCACTGCTGGGATGGAAACCCCTTCACAGTGGGCAGATCCAGTGAGCTGAAGGATGTCCTGCTGGAGTCCCTAAACCACGCAGCCGGCCCAGGCTTCCTTCCCAGCTTAACCCATCTCAGAGACTCAGATGTCTGGTTCCATAAAGCCATTTATTCCTCCCAGGAGGACCCTCAACAAAGGGACCCCTGAGCTTTTAGAACTTCACAGTCTCCCTACACGAAAGTCTTGCTCTTCCCCCGGAGTCCCATCTCAGTGTGCATCCACCTTGCTGGCATCACTCCTCTTCATCTTCAAAAGCCTGACAATTTCCGGCTCCTGATGTGTCCCTCAATGCCCATTTGCTTGGCTGGCTCTCACCTGTCCTCGCACCCTTTGTTATCCCAAAAGATGGCAATTCACGGCCTCTTGTCTTTGTCCCTACCCGGAGCTCGATTTGCATCTCAATCTGCAGTTTGCAAGCTGAGCTATCTGGACCAGATATTCCTCAACACTCAGTATGGATGGAGAGCCTAACTTAAGAAGTTAATATTTTAAGTTCTCCTCCTACGCCACTAGATTTCTGTGTGCACAGTAAAAAATGCCAGGGAGGGGTTAAAAGAGATCCTGTTCCAAAGCACATGGGGCTGGCCAGTGTGTGAAGGTTTTGACTTTGTTTCAGCAGTTCAGGGCAGCCTTCTACCAAGATCCATCACTCAATGCCAAGGTCTTGGAAACCAACCACGTTTCCAGCAGAAGCCTCAGGTGTTGCATGAGATGCTTCCCTCACTCAGGTGCACGTGCACCTGGAGCTGCTCCTTGGTATTTTGAGGCTGACTCATACAAACCACATTATCCTGCTGTGTGTGATTAATCCTGATATTAGTGACTAATAGTGTCGATCAAATTTTTTCCCATTTTTCTGTGCTCTGTAAACAAACACATCTACAAGCCCTTCCTGCACCCATGGTTATGGCAAGTGGCAGCACCCGCTGGCTGCATTCCTTCTCCCTGTGTGTTCCTGCAAAGCAGGTCACAGGAACAGCTGTACTGGTCACAGCCACAGCTTCTCATGCATGGAAATCCCAGTTTTATGTGCAGCAGTTCAGACTGTGTGCTTTGCTTTAAATGCCTGCAGACCACAAACTTGTCTTGAGCTGTAGCCACATCTAGACCAAAGGAACAAGTTTTGCCCCACTTATTAGGAACAGTGCCATAGACTGATGGCCTGCAGAAGCTGGGAATCTCAAGGCTTTCCTTCCCTTTTTTGAAATAATTTTAACTTAAGTTTCCCTCCACAATGAAGTCAATGAATTCCCACTAATATTGGATCTTTCACGCTTCCTCAACTACACCTCACCTGCTATTGTACAGAGCCAATACAAGACAGGATCACACAGATTTCCTCACTGTAACAATCTGTCAAACAGCAATGACTTCTGAGTGCAAAGCCTGTGGCCTCCTGTAGTCCTTCCCATCTAGCCTCTTCCAACCTTTAAAAATAATTTCATACTATTTCCATTCCCATGAGACTTGTAGGTCTGGCAGCTCTTGGCTCTGTGGGAAGGGAAAGACCCTTTCTGTACTAGCCTGGTAAGATTTTAGCATTAATGGGGTTTTTAATTGTTTTATTATGAACTACACAGACACAAAGCCCTTTGGCAAGGGCACTCTGTAGAAATAAATTGAGTCATCATCCTTATAATAGAAAAGCTAATTCAGTATGGATCTGTCCTCCAGTTAAGGGCATGCACATCCCTCAGAGAATGGTTTTACCAACTGACCAGACTTCTGCTTGTAACCACTGTTCGCTTTTCCTGACAGATCCTACTGTCCTGCCTATGGAAACGGCTTACTCATGGATGCTACTGTAATGTGTAGGATCAGCCTGGTCCTGAGCATCCCTCTAGCTGTACTGCTCTATTTCCAGGTCTACTGCATCATCCACTGCTAGAAAGACTCAGCCTGGAGACAGGTTGTCCTGCCTAGAACCTAATTGCCCTCTACTTTCTGCCTTCTTTTCTACACAAAATGTAGCAACACAACCCCAGGTTTGAAATACTTCTCTCCTTAATATGGGAGAGTCTACAGAGGCTGTAAAACTTTCATCTGGCTACAGAGAGAAAAATGAAGAATTCCAGGTTGCTGTCTGTCCATACTGAAGATGTGTTTGTCCTGGATGTCTTTGTACCATTGTTATGACAGCGGACAAAGGCCTCTTCAGACACTTCCTCTTCTGCCTTGGCTTTCTTAATACCTTCTCTCTTTCAATTTGATATCCTCTTCATATTGGGAAGGAGGGATTTCATGTGGGACTGGACTTAAAGGAATTTCAATGGTCCACTGATTCCAGTGTCCTGCAAAAGGCATTGAGTCACTTCACAAAATGTCTCTTGGTGCCCTCTCCATGCAAACTCCACACAAATGACTCCACTGAGCTGCCACAGGCCATGCATTGGAGCACTGTGGGTCACACCAGGGAACAGCGCCCTGCCGCAGCTGCTGCAGGCAGCACCCTCGAGAGCCTCCATGTGTGCTTTGATAAAAAAGCAAAGTTCCCATCTGAGAACACCCAGAGGTGTATTCCAGGAGCCGGCTAAGTAAACTGTACAGCAGATCTCCTGTGCTATCACTCTGCCTGCCTGGAGTCATTCCCTGCTGGCCACAAGGTCCCAGGCCACCTTCGCTGAGGATGGCAGACACCAGCACCTCTGGGTGGCAGATGGATTTGCTCATGCGTGCTTGACATCTGCTGAAAGGAACTCAACCAAGACAAACACGCTGCTGGCCTCGTTCTGCTGGTACCTGACCCATCCAGGCCATGCATGCCTCTGCCATGGGAATCTCTGATCCAGCTTCTGCCTCCAGCATAGAACCAACACCATCCATCACAGCACTGGAAGTCTTCCAGGATTACTCACAGGTGGTTCAAATTTTGTCTTGGAGTCAAAACTTGCCTTGAGATTTGTCTCCAAGGCAAGATTTGAACCATCTGTGAGTAATACTGTGGAACTTGAAGGCACCAGTGGCCAAAAGCTGTTTTCTTGCAGAGCTCCTCAGCAAAGACAAGGTGCATCATTCCTGCCAGGCACCTGGCCAGGAGGGCTGTCACCAGGAGTCAGGACCTCAGTGCTAAGGCCAGCAGCAAGGAAAGCAGCATGGTCCAGAAACATAAGAGGAGAAGCACAAAATACCAAGGAAATGACATAAGAACTTGTCTTTGCACAACAGGGAACCAGGCTTGGGGAAGGAAGCAGCCTTCAAATATCTCACTGCACTTGGTAACACAAGCTGTATTCAAACACTCCACACTGGTGATGTGGCAAGTACCACACAGCATTTGTTTTTCTGGGTGGTAAATTGAATGGACGTGTCCTGAAGGCTGTGAGGGTTGTGCTGTACAGACTGGTTTGGCTGGGTTGGTGTTTTACTGCGGTTGATAGATTTTTATCAGATGCTTTTACTTGTTAAATTTTCCTTGGTTGTGGGAACAATCCAGCAAATAGTAAAAATGATGGAGCACCAGGAGACATGCAGCAAAGGAGATCATTTGTTTGCCTGGATCCCTTCCTGCACAAGGGAGGCTTTGTGCGAGCTCACAGAAGAGCCGTGTTCGTCTTGCTGTGGGCAGAACTGGCAGCAGGCTTCAGGCTTTGTCTCCATGCAGAGTCAGGCTGGCTTGGTTCTCCGTGGAGCCGAAAACTCATTATTTCCGAGGTTACGGCCAGGCTGCTGGGAGGCTACAGCTCCTTGTGAGAAGCGCCTGTCTCCCAGCAGCATTGGCAAGGAGGCAGCCGGGCCTTTGCACAAAGGAAGAGGTTTGTGCTGGTCTCGGAAAAGAATCCCATGCTGCCTGTGAGAGCTGCCATGGGGGTCGTGCTTCTTTGGCAGTGCTGACCTCCTCGGAGAGCTGCAAAGCTGGGGGAGCCCATGGCCCATGGGTCAAGGACGTGGGCTGGTCATGGTTCCACCAGTACCTGGTCTCCAAGGTGAACTGCTCTGGTAGAGGTACATATGCGGAACTGGAAACTGATCAGATGCAGTACAAATGCATCCGTGGGGGAATGGCTGCAGTGACAAGGGGTGTGATGGCAAAGGGACAGCCCTCCCAGGGGTCTCCTGGGGTACACGTCACTCCTGCTCCTGCAGCACCAGCTCCCAGGAGCTCCTGATTAGGTGCTGCCTCTGGGCTCCTCATCACCAGCTGTGCCAGACAGGACTCAGTCCAACAGCTGGGTAGCAAAGACTCCAGAGGGGTGCAGGCAAACACTGGCCCCCTGCTCACATCTGAGGTGCATCTGCACCATGGTGGGGGTTTCTCTGTCCGTGACACTGCAATCTTCCTCTTACAGACTCTGCTTTGTCACAATCTGGCTGTAAATCTGGGGGAACAGTAGCACCAGCCCTGAAGGCAGCTGTCCCCACAGGCATGCCTTGTTTTAGGAGCTTTGTGAGGGTGTGGAGAATCATTTGTAAGTGTCCCTGTTGCTAGGTACAGACTATGGCAGAGCAATGCACTCTGACTTCTCCATGCTGGATGCTCAGGGCCAATGGTAGTGGGTGGCAGGTCTGTTTAAATGCGTGTGTCTCCCTGAAAAGTTGATGATGTGGCCAATGATGCTTCACCACAGCTTTTTTTGGGATGAGGGATACAAGACAATCTAATTATATATACATGAGAAAAATCAATGTCCTGGCGAAGCAGTCCTATTTCTGGCTAGAACATGTCAAAACTCATTTTCAAAATGCATCTTGAGTCATAACCACATCCAATTCATGGGAGGAACCTCGCTTTCTGGCCTTGTTGGGTGCAGGGTTGAACATCCTTCACAGAGGGATCTTCATCACATAGAGAACTCGATACCAGAAATTGAGTGTTTTGGGATGAAGAGGAGGGAACAGCATGCATGGGGCATAGCCTGGAGTTCCTCTTTGCATGCAAGGTGGGATGGGGATCCCATGAAAAAGCTGACCATGGGGACATGAATTAAAAGCTGTATTCAAAGCAGTGCTTGTGTGTGTTGGCTGATTAAGACTGAAAATATAACTCTAACACCAGGTCTCCACAACAGCCCATGGCTGTGATGCTTCAACCTGGGATAGGTTATGTTTCAGTAGGTTGGGGAGAGGCAGCTGAGTGACCAATCAGAGCCATGATGGGATGGTGAACAAGGATGGTATCATTGGATAGCCAAGAGGTTTTGCAGATGCAGGAATGTGGTGTGCAGGTTTTTAAGAAGTTTATAGCTCTGTCCAGCCACGCAAAGCTTTTCAAAGGTCAGCAGGAGACACAGCACATCTCTGCCAGATTTGTCCGTTGCTAAACACCAGACTCCAGAGATCTTGTCTTCAGACAGCGCGATGTTTTAATGGCTGAACAAATATTTTCCCTTACTTTGCTCTGGGAAACAGCTGGACTTTTGTGGCCAGATTTGAAAATAATAATAATAATAATAATAATAATAGTAAAAACAGCTCTCTAGCATTTCAGTGAAAGTAGGTAAAGCTAGGCAAACTTCCCTGTAACTGCAAACAGGGTTTTTTGCTGTGGGCAGGGCCAGGCAGCATTAGAAGGCAGCAGGCAGCCATGGTGCCCGAGCTGGGCAGCCCAGGCGCCAGCTGGAGGAGCTGGCAGCACACTGGCCAGCTTTCCTGGCAGGAATCAGCCTGGCAAGCCAGTTCAATAGCCTGCCTGTGTCCCACTGGAAAGCATCAAGGAAGATGTCACCAGTGATGAAATTGCTGACAACCCAGTGTACTCTACCAGGAAAATTATCCATCAGAAAAAAAAAAATTGTCAACTCTATGCTTGAGCATCTCTGCCCAAATAGCAGCACCCTGTGGAAGGCAAATTTCCTTTTAACACAGGATTTTGCTGTGGTCCCATGCAGAATTTGCCGTGAGAGATGAACATCTCAGCTGTGTAGAAGGGCAGCTCCAGCCCCCTCACTCTGCAAAACAGCCACCTGCACATCCCGGCGTCACGGCGCCGCTTCAACCGGTGACTCAGGCATTGGCCTTTGCATATCTGCCGTGAACTCCAGTTTATGCAGGGCCTGACTGCTTTGCTTATGCATTACTACATCTCCTCCAGATCTGAGGACATGATGTTCATCTTCATTCTGCAGTCCTGGTAGGAAGGGCCAGTAAGCTGGACTTTGGATGGGGCAGCCTTCCGGAAGGACAGCTGATCTTCCTCTTGCTTTGTTAAGACAGATTTAGCAGGAGTGGGTGTCACATCTGCTTTTTCTCTTCAGAGCTGAGTGCCCCAGAAGAGCAAGATCATGAACACATCCTTGCTGTTTCCCAAAGATCCTGTCTTCCCAGTCTTGCCTGGACTGCATTCAGTCGGGACTCAAAGCATGAAATGATAAAGTCCTCTTGGGCTTTTTCATCATTCAGTCTCAGGCACATGGAAAGCTCACTGGGTTTTGCAGTGTCTGGTTGAATCCACATGCTTATCTTTCCAGGGATACTTTGGAGTTAAGGCTGATTTCCACCTTAGCCTAAGCTGATGTTTTGAGGCCAACCATGAGCAGCCCCAGAGGACAACTAAGCAACCCATGTCCCAAGCTCTGCTCTGTCACCTCAGGCTGGTGGCTGGTGTTGAGGTCTGGCTACACCCAGCCCACATGAGCCTGAGGAAGAGCTGGTGTTGGCAGCTCTCCTGGGACGCGGGGAGGTGAGGTGGATTAAAAACTGGTCCAGAATGTGGTGATTATCAGCACAAACTCCAGCTGGAGGCCAGTCACTAGCACAGTAACCCAGGGGTCAAAACCACATCCAGTTCTGGTGGGAAGTAGCTTTTCTGAAAAGGATCTGGGGATCCTGGCAGGCACCACACTGAACATAAGCCACAGAAAAGACTAAGGGTGTCCTGGATTTCTTTAGTCTAAGAGTTGCCAGGAGGTGAAGAGAGGAGATCCTTCCCCTGTGCTCAGCCATGGTGGGTCACCCCTAGAGCCTTGTGTCCACTGCTGGGCTTCTTGGTGCCAGGGAGATAGGGACATAATGGGGAGAGGCCAGAAGGGACATGAAGGTGAATGAGGTGCTGGAGAGACGTCAAAGCAGAGGGAGCCAATGCTGCCCAGTGCTGGGACAAGAGGCACATGCTGGAACACAGTAGGGTCCCTCGGAAGTTTTCCATTGGGAGTATGACCAAGCACTGGCACAGTTGGCCGGGGAGGTTGTGGAGGCTCCATCCTTAGAGGTGTCCAGCAGCTGTCTGAGCGTGATCCTGGACATCTGGCCCTTGGTGACCCTGCTGGAGCAGGGCTTGGACCAGGTGACCTCCAGAGGTGCCTCACCTCAGCCAGCCGTGGCTCTGTGAGCTCCTCCAGAGGAACATGGAGCCTTTTGCTCACCCCAGGTCCTACTCTGAGGCTGGCAAGAGGCGGAGGGGGTGGCAGGAATAACGAGGGAGTGTGACTAGGGGTGGCAGTGGGGTGACAGTGTAACAGGGGTGTGACCAGGCTGCGGTGGGGTCCTGAGGGAGGCAGAGGTGACAGCGTCTGCAGCGGCGTGACGGGGTGGAGAGGGTGTCAGGGTGTGGCGGGCGTGTGGCAGGCTGCGATGGTCTCCTCCAGGAGGAGGCTGGGCGGGTGACACGGGTGCAGAGGGGTGTCGGGGTGTGGCGGAGCGGTGACACGGGACAGATGACAGGCGACGGGAGGTTCGCGCGGCGGGA
>WAAG01074603.1:272-11669 GCA_013390105.1 Tichodroma muraria
AAGACACTGTTATCAGTATAAATCAGACTTGGATCCATCCTGCCTTATTTGACTATGATGCACAAACAAGGAAAGAACAGGTGCAAGAGAAAGTATTTCTCTATGTTTGGTCTTATAATGCAAAGTACATTGTCAGTAATGACATAGAATTATTACAGGGACAAAAACTGCTTGCTGGGTTAAAAGATTATCAAATAATCAGAATAAAAGCAATTTTTAGGTTTCATTACACGTACATGAAATCACGGTTTTAGTAGTCACGAAAAATAGCTGCAGAGCAATAACTCTCCTGGTTCACATTAATTTTCCTAAATAATAAAGGAAAACCAATTATTGGTGAACTTCTAGGATTATACAAAATTACACTTATGAAATACGTGTTTTGCAGAATTAACTGCTAGAAGGACTTTTATTTAAAATATGCGCTGTACTGAATCCCTGAGTTACTCTTGTTTTGATCTTTATACCACAAGACAGAGGGGAGCCAAACAAGTTCCCTTTTGGACAGAGAATGGTACAAGAGAGAAAATCAAGCCATTGTATATTAAATTGCCTCAAACATAGCTTAGAATTGACAAAGCATTAGTATAGAGAGTTTACATTTACCTTAAGACTCTGGATTTTAATGAGAGGAATCAATTATCAGGGTAGTTTCCCTGTATTCTAAGGATTTGAGCAGGTCAATCTGATTTTTTCATACCTACTTCAATAAACGTTCATTTCTTTTTCGTGGTTTATTATGCAATTTTCTCATTGAAAGTAAAGAACAATCAAACTGATAAAAATCACACAGCTTCAATTAAAACTACTGAAGGTTAAGATAGTATAAAATCTTACAAATCATGAATTTAATACCCTTAGTGCAACCATTTGTTTAAGTCAGCACAGTGGGTTCCAATTAACATTTTTAAAGTATACTTTCTACAATAGTCAGAGAAGTAGAATAACTATTGGTAGGGTGACAGAAATTCAATACCTATATTTAATGTTTGCAAGCCTACTGGAAATTCAGACGTTGTACAGGACATACTTAGTGCTGCTGTGAAGGTGCAGACACACATTTTTCAATGGCACTGGAAAAAACAAGTCCAAAAATCAGGAATAGGCTCAACCATAAGTAGCCCAAAAAGGAAAAAACTCCCTAAGGACAGAAATCACTTTATCTTTGCCTTGAGCATGCATTCAAGTCACCAATAAACCCCAGACCAATAACTGGCTCAGCTGTTACCTATACTGTCATCTCCCTGAATAAAACAGAGACAAAAGAGAGGAGTTGAGTCATGGTGCAGCAGCAGCACCCAGCATGAAATTAATCCCAGCTGAACTGCACAACTGATAACACAGTTACCAGCACACATCCAATTAGGTGGGATTAATAAATGATTCAATCAAATAGATGGTGCAATTAAATAACAGCAGTTAACTGGTATGTGATTTATGTAGATAAAAACATTCAGACATGTCAGACGTAAACTTTGCATTAATGAACCTTATATATAGACATTTTGCATTGAAGTAATAAGCCAAGAAGTCTGGAATTGTGAAAAATAATGTTATACATCCTTTGATTTTCAACATTTTGATCCAGAAAACAAAAGCTAGTGTTCTGAATAACTAATTTTAAATTTCATCACATCCTTATATATCTCAATACACTTTTCTGTACACATTTAAAAACACATTTTGAAAAGATTATGTATTTTCTCCATTAGCTGTGCATGTATCACTTATGCAGCAGAGATTACCTTGTGATTTAGAGTGGATTATCTGGCAGCTGAATGATTAAGTGATAGCAGTTTAACTGTGGACAGGCTTTAAAAAGTACAGGTGTACTTTACTCACATGAGAACCAATTCACAGTAGATTGTTCTACAGGTTTAAATGAGGTCACAGGAGAGCTAAGGCATTCCTCAAGGAAATCAATGCAACAAAATCTGACTTTAAATCCAGCCTTGTGTGTTCATAAGTTGCCATTCTCAGTAAGTCAAAGCCTGGAATCTTTCTTTGTTAAGATTTCCAAGAGATACATCTCACAGGTGAACTGAGCAGGTTACAGAAAATTATTACTGTTTTACTTAGTTTCCCAGACATCCAGACTAATAACCAAATAAACTCAAAAAGCAATATTTTATGAACCGTACTGAATCCCTCCTCAGGGAAGCAACTTCGGACATATATAGCAATATCTCCTCTGTCACTTATTTATGTAATAAAGATTTTAATATAACATACGGATACCAACGTCCTTAAAAATTATTTATCAATTAAACAAATGTGAGTAATGGAGAGAAGATTTCAGCATCTGAAAATGTGCAGATGGTACTGTAAATAACCATATAGTTTATAGTCAGGGACTTCAATAATAGTCCTGTATATTTTTGTCTCTTCATTCAAAAGTTCATGAAAGATAGAAACAGCATTTTTATAGTAATTTTGATGCATGCTACATGTGACAAAAGACATGAAGGGTAACTTTAAATCTACTGTTAATTTCAAAATACAGTTTATATTTGGCAAGTAAATCAGGTCTTGTTAGCAGATTACAAATGTTTAGCCACAGTGCCCTCTAGCTGTCTTAATTCTTATTTTGCAATTTCTTTGTAGTTTTCATGGAAGCAAAAAATCTTTGCATGAACCACATGGTACAGGTATTTTATTACAGGTACAGGTATTGCTAACTGTGCTCCATCTACCCAGTTTTCCTTATCATGATGACCCACCTACCCCACTCCCAAAAAAGCCTTTCTCTAACATCCAATGAACAAAATATATTTTTCTTTTTGAATTGCAGATTTTTGAAAAGTACAGATGAGGAAACCAGTCTGAAGAAAACAAACTTGTTAGAAATTTTCATTGGGACCCAAAAAAACCTCAAAAGAAAGAATGGGTTTCTACCTTTCACTGCTTTTTAGTAAAAAACAGCAATGCTTTTTACTTCTGTGTGCAATCCATACTGTTTGTTTTGAACATGAAGCACCAGTAAAGAGCAGCACCTTTGGGCACACCTGGAAAGGTGGGCTGTTAGATAAAAGAATGAAGGCCAGGCTCCCTTCTCAGATGACACCAGCCAGTTGCAAACAGATAAGAGGCAGTTTATCACGCATTTTCCTAATCCAGCTGGTTTAGGGAACTGGGTCTCTTTTCAAAGACTGTGTCTTCCAGAAACACTCTCTGATGGACACTTTATACTCTCTTCCTTCTTCCTTCCTTGAGGCTAGACTTTGCCTACTTCAGACCTCTTAAATCATACTAAAACCTGTTTCAACTCAAACCTGATATACTCAGTGTCTCAAATACACCTTCACAACTTTATTCTCTCTAACAAGATGCACTCAGCTTCTCTTAACCTTTAATGGGCAAGATGACTTACATACAGGAATTATTTTAACCGCAGTCACTTTTGTTTCAAAAAAGCATCAGGAAATTGCAGACCTTCAGAAAATAAGGATCTATTTAAACTATTTTGCAGTGAATCATCTTCAGCACTATGTTCCCAGTCTCTCTGTAATCCTGAAATCTGACCAGTGCTTTGGACACAGGAAAGTTCCTTCCTTGGCTTTCTTTTTCCAGGAAAGTTGAGAAGAAGGGGTGAAATTGGAAAACTTAGGTTAAGAATCACAGAGGTCCTAAAAGCATTTCACATTCTCTATCCCAGACTACTGTAATTTTAATGTATAAATCCTGAGAATAACTTTGTGGTAAACAATTTTTTTCAATAGCCATTTTCACTCTGTTCTCATTTTAAATGAAAAGCAGCTGGAACTAGTAAAACCAGATGAGAACATTCAATTATTTGCAATGTTCAGAGCTACAGAATTCAAGATGTATCTCTGGCATTGTGTGCACTCCGCTTATTTAACACTTCCGTTGCATTTGTGGAGCTAAAAGGCAAAGCAAAACTAGGAGAACTTGGATCTTAACATCCACTGTGTGGAAATACCCTGGGGTAAGCCCTGTCTCCTGGACACAGGATGCATTTAGCAACAGATTAAAAACAAGGTTTCCCTCAACCCTGCCAATATGAGAACTGAGCATTTATTCTACCGTTCCTTGAGAAGGTAGGCAGTTCTTACTTGAAAAAATCCAAAACTGAAATATCTAAAAAATCAGTGTTTCTGAGTCACAAGAACTGATCATAAGTGGATGGCTTGAAGTGGTGTTAAGCTCCAGCTTATAGAATTTTGGTGTCACCTTACTGGTAGGGTTTTTTTTTCCTTCATTTTTCCAATCCTAATTCCATTCACCTTTTTGTATGCATATACAGAAATCCATGTTAATACTTCTAGTAGTTAAATGTTGTGAGAAAACCGTTCTGAAAAAGACTGGAAGATAGCTTTGTGACCCCAAGTGCTACATGATGCTACATATAACCAGAGGTTAAGAGTATTTTCAGCCCCAGAAAATTTCAGGGTTTTGTGATATGTTTCTGAAGTCACAAATCTGGCATTTCTTTTTTGTTGCTGTTTTTGTTTAGTCCCAAGCCAGTCTTGCAAGCCCCACTAGTAAGCCCAGGAATCACAGCACACGGAGGTCGCTCATAGCTGCTGTCACAGTCACAACTGCAGGCTCCTGCCTCTGCTGTCACACTGCCCGAGGGTGCACTTGCCACCCAGGGAGGCCCAGGGAGTGCACACAGGACAAGCCTTCACTCCCCTAGGACAAAAACAAAAGCCCACTGCAAGTTCCCTCACTTACTTCATACAGAGCGAGGTGTCATCCTCCTGCTACTGCAGAGTACTAAAGAAATATTCCCTTTCTTAGCCTCACAAGCATTTTAAGGCTAGAAAAAGCTTTTGAATCTATTATCATTTATTCATCTCTGTAGGATTAACTGTAGGTGTCAAATGCTGCTGTTACCTAGCATCAATTTATGTTCTCAGTTACCATTATGTGTTAGATAGACTTGAGGTATTACAATGGGTCATCTGAAAGAAGCAGAACCTATTGTGCATCTTGACTCTACTTTTCAGAGCACGTCACTGTAAGTCACTTTATCACAATTCATTTTATAGGTTGATTCCATTTAGATAGGTTCTAACCATGTCATTTTCAATGTTTCATTATAATTTTTATAACCAGCAGTTTTCTCCATCACAGTCATGCTGATTCTTTTACCGTGAAACTGTCTCTAAAAATAAATTCCTAACCTATGCTTTCCTAAGCGAGCATTGGTAAGTGGCAAAACATTTCTAATCTATAGTTAGAGATTTTCTGTAAGATATCTTTGCATGGAGAATTTTGGATTGGAAAATGTTTGTATCCTAAGTCACATTAACTTTTTTGCATGCCTATATGAATACCACTTCAGCATGCAAATTCAGAATTCTTGTGCTCAGTTATTTTTAAGTTCTCCCATTCCTAAAATGGTGAATTGCATTAAAAGTTTCAGATACTTTAAAAAAGGAGAAAAAAAATTTAAATAACTACAACAAGTAATGCATTTAAGGAAAGTTATATGCCTATAGAATTAAAAGAATATATTTTCATTTCTTTCAGAAACAGCAATATATCACAGTTTCAGATTCCTCTGAATCTACGTACATATATATATAGGTACCAATTCACAAACAAACACTTACATACTAAAGTATACAAATATACTGTCCATTCATTCTTTCACAGAATACTCCTACAGAAAGGACACCAATGGATGTAACTGCATTTTGTCTAAACAATACTGAAACTTTCCCACCAATTTTAAAACTTGAACACTACATTTAATTGAAAAATTATAACATGGAGAAAACTTTAGGCACATTAGTTATTAAAAAGCTCTTTTCTTTAATTTTGCAATTCTTTTCTGCCATCTGGTACCACCATAAGTAGTTATCTGTACATTATTCAAAATTACTTTTTAATTCTTGAATTTTAGACTGCTTGTTAACTTTTTTACAGCAAGTATTCAATGTTTTACTGAAAATATCTGCTTCAATTTGCTGTAACTAGTGCTTTGGCTGCTTATTTGAATGTGAAGTTCCTTTGGGTGTTGAAACTTTAGAATAAGCACTTCTTGCACAAAAAAATAGAAAGAAAAGAATGGGAATAATTCCTGCCTCAAAACTTTGTACACTGTTACTGCACAGCAAATAAAAAAGTTTACTTCAAAACCTATAGATAAGTGTAGTAGGGAAATGCTTGAAAAGTGTAATACTGTGAAAAACACTGAAGACATTCTAAGACACTATTTTTTGTTAACATGCAAAAGAAAGTGGAGGGCTGCAGCTACTAGCAAGCAAAAAATTCCTGGATAATCTAGTGGGTATTCTGACTAAAGAACTCAAGAATTGGCTCACAAAGTCACAAAGACTCACAGAGAGAAAAAAACCCAGCAAGATTTGGCACAAAGACTCACAGAGAGAAAAAACCCCCAGCAATCTGAATAATCAACTGGAAAAAAATTAAATAAAGCAAGAAAGCTTTTAAAGTCCTGAGTATTTTTGTAGATTAAATTTTCTTTATCAAATCTTGAAAATTTCTCCTCCCTCCACAAATTTACTGTCTGTTTTCCTGTTGGGGGCCTAGTATGAAGGTTTCTCCATATTATGAGTATTGCTAAGAGAAGACTAAGGATTCAAGTCCAACTCTATAGTGAAAATACTGCTAGTTTCATTTTAGATTAACTTAGGTAAGATAAAATAATGCAAGTAGCAGGAATGAGATGCAGTATTACTCTACCACTTTAATTTGTCCCTTTACTATCTGGTAACTATTTCCAATCTGTCCATGTCATTCATGGAGATTAAAACACTCGGATATTTTTAACCTTTTTTCTCTCACTGGAATATACACAAGGGTTTTCTAGAAAGTCCAAAACTGTTTGTAGCTTCCATTTTATAACCAAAATGTTAGAATTCATAAGCCTGGGGGGTGGGGTGGGAAGTAAGACTTGCATTAAAAAAGGCATATTTTAGTTTGGAAAAAGATAATCCATTTTTAATTGGCATCAAACATTTATAACTTCATATGTACAAGTACCTTTCTTAGCGTGTTGATTTGTAGAGGTATGAACATATTAATGAAGTGGTGTCACCTACAAGTGATAACCTGTTTTAACAAAAACTGCATTAACCCTGCACGTTAATCACTAAAGCACTGTTTTATTTACATCATACTTACAGATTCTTTATAAGAAGACCTAGAAAACAGGCAATTGCTGAAAAATGCAGTAAATGTTTTTTAAATTGACTACTTATTTTTGTTACAGTTATGTTTTTAGGGTGATTGATGGTTATACCATCAGATAAAGCAATAGGGAAATATGCACTATCACTTGCTAAATTCAGACATTTCTATAAAAATGTCTGTGCAGTGATTTTCCAAGATGACAATAAAACGTGTCATACAATTGAATGTACTTTTGGGAGGGACTGCAACCTTAAATGTTTTAAATAAACTCAAGTCATGTTTTCTCAGAAAGCAAATCTGGTTTTCTATTTTCTTCAATTATCCCTTGTACTACTAAATGGTAAAGAAAATAGATACTTCAAATTGCCCTCTCTAGCACGAGCAGTTTAACTACTAGCATTAGGGCCATAATCTGGCAAGAATTACCTCAAATGCACAATTTAATTCACACAAGCAGTCACCTCCAAACACAAGGCAGCTGATGTACCCAGGAATGTCAGAAGGGCAGAGACCATCATCCTGTGTTACCCCGTGGGAGCTGAAAGCACGACGTGGGCCAAATTTGTCTGAATCACAGCACGAATGCTGCTGCTGCTGCCAGGGGAGACCAAACGCCTGCAAAATTTCTTCCTGCACTTTCCAATTCCTTCTCTTCCCTGCCATGGCTTTCATGTTCAGCAGCCTCCATCACAACTGCAGCCTCCCCTCCATCAGCCTAAGAGGGCTGGGAAACAGGCTGCCTCCCCATCTGCTGCTACCACCTACCTCGCTGCTGGAAGGCATGCTGGGGACAGGTGGGCTCTTCTCCCCAGTTCTGTCCTGACAACAAAAAAAGATAATACAGCAGCAGCACCTAGAGCAAGCAAATGTCTCACTGGGGTGGCAGCTGGGCTACAGATTTTTCTGTTCCAGGTACTTGGTATCTTCAGGGTTTTCAGCCAAAACAAAGATGGAAAAAAAGTGTCAAGAAGACTTTTCTTCTTAAAAAAACGATTTTTATGGAACTTTTCATTATTAAATTTCTGTTTTTAAATCAGTGTTTATCTCAATGTCCTCCTGTAAGCTAAAAGTAAACAAGAGAGTAATGGACCAGCTCCTCAGCTAATGGAAATTGGCAGTAGATCCTCTCAGAAGATAAACCTCAATTTTAGGTTTCCGTGGCAAAGGAAAAACCTCTTAGAAGTGCAGATTACAGCTTTACAGATTTTCTAGTTCAAGGTGAGATGACCTAAAGACATGATATCTTCTACAAGGAGAAACTATGCTTTACTCAGACCATTCTGAGAGGACTATATCCTAACAGGCCTCAGGAGGTGTCTTCGGACCTTCTACAAAGAGATATTACCCACAAACATGTGGTTCCACCTCATGAGCTGCAAACACAGGGCAACCCACTAACCTGTTCCCCAGATTGTTTTTCTCTTTGGAACTCAATAATCTGGGTTGGGAAAAGTATTTTTCAGTCTTCAGGGGACTCAACTCATGTGTGTCATGGGCAAAGAAAACGAGAAACGAACACAGCAGCAATGCTATAGTTCCTGAAATGGCAAGAGAGCTGCTGGAGTGGAGCATTTTCACATAATCCTACCGGACAATGCCACAGCAACAAGGTCATAATGCGGTTAAGGGAAAACACTCTCAATGTCGACATGTCAATTCAATACGGCGGGGCATGAAATAAGAAAAGTAATAGTAGCTGTTGCTGTAGCCATTACCTGTGCCTTAAATTGAGTACTTTTTCTCACTTTAAATAAGCATAATATTAAAAAAAAACAAAAAAGAATAAAAAGCAAATACAAAAAAATAATAGTGCCATTAATTAACTTTTGCATAAGGTTTAACAACATTGTGCTGTGATCAATTTACTTAGTCATTTATCCTTAGCACTGGAAAGGATATTTATTTGAAAGGAGAAAAGGGGAATCAGTCTATAAAGTCCTAAGAATTTCCCACAGTCACATCAGTCTCACTATGGCAACACCACAGGACAACTAGGACACAACCACAGGCTATTTGTCCCTCTGTCTTGGGTTTGAGCAAGACCTCTCTGGTGCTGGACATGCCCTTGCCTCTCCCATGCTTCTCCCACTGCAGCCTCCAGCTTCCTTTGTACTTGCTGTTCATAGCTAACGGGTCTGGCTGTGCTCTGCACATGCAGTTCTTCCCTCTGGCACCTCTTAGCAGTGACAACCTTCTTGAAACCAGCCAGTGATTCCAGGCAATAGGAAGAAAGCTCCTAGAAGAAGGGGGTTTTACAACAGTGCTACAACTATAATTCTTACCTAAGCACTTACAAGTACCTGAGACTAATTCAGTCAGGCCACATGACAAGTACTTAACTCCCAAGCTGTGTCTTCTGCCTGTACCTTCAAGATAATTTTGTCTTGAAGACAAAGAACTCCTTCCAAAACTGATATGCGTCACTTGAAATTCTATGGTTTGGCCTTTGCCTGTAAGCAATTTAAAAGGGTTTATGTGAAATTAATTTGGCTTTGATTTTTTTTTTTTTCCTCACTCTTTGGTGTTCCCCACAAATTCTTATTAATTTCAGTCGTTCTGTCCAAGTGATTAACATTGCTCTCACCCTGATTGACCCGCATTAAGAGAGAGCCAATTACACCACAGGAGTTTTGGTGTAATTTTGTTGGTATCAAATGACTTTGATACCAATAACCAGCAGGTACTCCCAGGATAACTTTAGGGATAAGAGAGCTCTTTGGTGTCCTGTGATGCCATCGACCCTGGGATCTATGATGATTCTATGCCAACTATTTTGTGATGTGTGAGACTTCCTTTGCCCTTTCTCTGCAGAGAGTGTGGTTTGGGGAACAAGTTTCTTGGTTGTTAAAGGGTTTGGGTTTTTGGAGTCATCATCTGGTAATTATACCTAAATTAAGCATTTTCTATTATTTGCCATTTCCTGGCTTAGGAGAAGGAAAAGCTTGATGAAGTCTACTTCACAGAAGACAGAAGCAATATGGCAGATTTAGCACATGGAGAGATACTTTTTGACCAGGTGGGAGTAAATTTAGCTATAAAGGTTGAAACACCATGAACAAGCTTGGAATTTTCAATTACTTTGATTTTCAAGCACTAATCCTGGCTCAAGACACTTTCTGATCACAGTGACTTGGAAAATATGGTTTCTATTGCTGCTGTGATCTCACTAGACACCTGTGCTTTAGGATCCCAGCTGGGAGGACAGCCTGCTATAAAAAGGATAACTTGAAAACCTCTTACAGACTGTATTCTTAGAGCAATATTTTACATCCAGAATTTGTATAACCATAATAAACTTTCTGCCTCTATATACTTTTACATAATGTAAAACTGTCATAGTTTATGCTGCTTAGAAGCTATAAACATTCTAGGGGAGTTCCTGTTTTCCATATACATTTTGAGAAAGAATGATGGCCCCAAAAGGTTGGTGGCTGAGAACAGCATAGAGGCCTTACAGATTTGTACCTTTCCTTCCAACAGTTCACAAAAGCTTGAACTTTCTGAAGCCCACAGTATAACACTATAATCTTTGCCAAATATTAAGCATGACTACGGTATAAATACACAGCTACACCAAATATACACAGAGGGTACATCAACATAAAGCCTACAAAACATATGGCCAGGTAGACGCAGCTATGAAAGTATACTGGATGCCCAATATAGATCCACAGTGGGCCTCGAAGTTCTGTAGAATAGTAACCATGGTTAGGAAAACAAAGTCTTTGTTGTCCCTAAATCTTGCCCTAAAGTTATGCTAATGATGACTAATCCTTGACTCTAATGAGCAATCAAACAAACTAAAGCACAGAATCCTGAACAACACTTAGCTTTAAAGCTTTGAGTAAATACACATTTCCAGGAACACAATAATTTGTATCATGGGGAAAAAGGAAAAGGAGCAGTAACTAATTTGGATAAAGGTAAAGTATTTAATAGAAAGCTATTATTGTGGTTCTTAAATATATAAATAGCTGTTTCCTTGTTTCAGTTTGTTAAACAAAATGCAAGCCCTCTTTACAGGCATTTGTCAGCTGCAGATTGTAGTTGGTCCAAATTCACTAAATCACTGTAACTAAAATTAATTAAAGTATTTATCTTCCTAAGGAATTTCTGCAAGTAATGTAAACTATATTGAAATTTCACACTTTTTCTGCAAAAGAAATGAGCAGTAAGAGAAGATAATTCTACACCAAAAAAGATGTACTCTCTCCTAGTGCTTATTAAGAATAACCAAAACCTTTTGACAGTACAGGTAATAAATTCACACCA
>WAAG01074614.1:0-12145 GCA_013390105.1 Tichodroma muraria
CTGAATTTTGGACATCAGTAAACCTGGTTGTTCTGTACTTACATCACTGTAAGCCTTCGCCCTGCCCTGAGGTGGGAAGGGTTCCTGGGACATATTTCCTTCTTAATCCAGGCTGAGAGGCACAAAGGCACACTGAAAGGAGTTGTAATTTATAGTGGCTGGGGTGAGTGGGGCCCTCAGGAGGCAGCCAGGAGAGGGCTGGTTCCCTGTTGGGTGCTAGTAGAGGAGCAGAGGCTTCTCCCTGACTCTTGTTAAACATTGAGCTGAAATGCAAAGTGATGGGAAAATGTAAGGAAAATAAGGCAGGAAGTAGCATTAGATATATTGATAATTTGGACAAATCACTCCTATGGACCTTCTTTGATTACGTTATCTGCTCAGTCTTCCTTACTAAGTGCTGCTATCACACAAGCATAATAAAACAAGAATATATAAATGGAAGGAATTAAGAGCCATCCTATTGGGAGCAATTTAATCTTTGCTTCATTTAAAAGGAGAACATGGCTCCCTTATCTAATGTACATAAAATTGCTCTTTATTCCCCAGGTTTACATAGAGATGACAGATCTATATAAATATGGATCTGTTCCTTTTCCCCATTCTGTTGTGAGAAGAGCCACCTTCCACCACATCTCTTTTAAGCTCTGGACACTTGAAGGAGAGTCTCCCTCCTGCCCTATGGTGTTTCTGTAAGAGGAGAATGAGGATATGGCAGCATCCTCTGGAAGTCACAAGCTCCAGCAGTGGATGTTTGAAGGTAAAAAAGCAACGAGACCAGTCCCAGGTATCTCTTGGTCAGAGACACGTGGTGCTGGTGGGAATGGGCTGACACCCAGCCAAAACAGCCCCTCCCAAGGTCACTTCACTCCCATCCATCTTTGCTAGCTTTGCTTTTGGGGAGTTACAGAGCAAATCCACAGAGGTTTCCGAGCTGTACGAGACAGGCAGGAAACCACAAAGTCTCCTGTGAACTGTCATGTTCAGGCCACTCAGAGAGAAGAGGAAACACAGTTTTACTGGGGAATTACCAAAAGCAAAGATGCCCCTGCCAGGACAAAGGTCTGCCTGAGCTGCCATGTAGGTGAGAGCAGCCCTGGACTTCCTCCCCAGGAAAGGCTGAACCATGGTCTCAAGGGTGTTGGGAGAAGATTTAGAGAAACCACCAGAAGCCATTTCTGTCTTCTCAGTTTCAGGTTTTTAAGTTAAAACTCAGTTATCACCAGAAAATAGACTTTCCCACACCCAAAGATATAAACTGAAGCTGAAATGTGGATCTCAGTCAGGCCCAGTGTCCCTGCCAAACTTCTCACTGGTCCTGTTACCATCACTGAATAGGACCTGAGTCGCTGTGGGTTCACGTCCCTGCTGAGATGAAATCATGTCCTTTTCTACGGGACACATTCAGAAATGTGGACTATTTCCTCTCTTCCTCACCTCTGAGATGGGAAAAAAAGAGGTATTTGTGCTTTCTAACATGCTAAAAGCATCAGAGGACTCCCTGCTCTTTCAAACCAACTATCATAAGTGCAATTTCAAAGTGTTTCTCTCTGCTAATATCCAGTGGCTTTTTAAAAAGCAGCTGACAGCAGTGCTGGAATGGCTAATGCCTAATTAGCTAATGGGTAATGATGCTCCTGTGAATGAGGCTGACATTTCACTCTGTAATTATCATCTAGCTGATACCACATCCTGCAGTGGGCAATGGAGGGTGCTTGGGGGCAAGCCTGTGGAATGGCAGGTCTGGAGTGATGCTCCCAGGCTGCCCTCTGGGCCACAGACACGTGTCCCCTGTGCTGCCACCCCAGCTGGGGCAGCACGGGCCATGGCTTTGGCATGGCTGCCATTCCCCACACATAGCCTCATTTTCCACCCCTAGGTTTCTATATCTGAGCTGAAAAAGAGGAATTTTGCTGGGTGATTCCAGCCACCAGGCAGCCTGTGAGCAGCTCTGCCCTGGTTCACAGGTCTGTGTCTCCATCCAGGAGGCGTTGGAGGAGCTGGAGAAGTCTCTCTCTGCTTTGCTGGGACTCATCATAAAGCCTTGAGGAATAACCACTTGGTATAACATTCTGATGCTGAATGCTTGTATGCTGTACTAACTCCAAAAAAGTCAAAGTCCTCTCTTTGAGCAGATTTGGGGTTCAGCACACTGCTAGGAAAGATCTGCTTATACCATGTTTTAGTCTCCAGATCACTATGTCTTTTTTCTTTTACAGGAACAATTCAGTTTTGTTCCTTGGGCCACCAAAGAGTGAACACCAATTTATAGGTGTCGGGGGGTGGGGGGTAATTCCAGTGTGTTTAAGGGCAAAATCAACCCCTCTTAGTCTCTGCTTTGCTTTTCCTCAGCCCCTGCCCTACCCATCACACTGGGACACCCTCTCCAAAGACAAGCCTACAGCTTTAGGGTCCATCTCAAAATCTCCACTGCCAACTGCAACTCTTAGGAAAAAAGTTACTAGAGGAGCTATGAAACAAAGAGACACCACTGGGAACTTTCACCCACTTTCCTGGGGTTTGAGGGATGCCCCCACAGAGCAGGGAGGCTGTTGGGGAGCTACTCCAGGTGCTGAGAGAGCTGTCAAATGGACAAGGCACTGGAGGATCCCTGGGAGGTTTTTCTCCTATCAGTCTCCAAATCTAGAGTTTCATGCACTGCCAGTGTGACTTTTCAGACTTGCTCCCAGTTAAAGGAACTTGCTGGAGCTGAGCATTTCCAGGGAGAGAAGGGAGGCACACACGAGCCCTGACACTGAAACAGAGATGCTCCTGCACTGGGGAAACCTGACCCAGCCCTTCCTTCAAGACCCCTTGGCAACAGGACCAGACATACCCCCTGCACACCTTTGCTTTTCCACTTTTGTGTTTCTGTGAAAGGTGGGGAGATGTGCCAGTGCTGGCAAAGGCTGCTGATGTCAGAGGGTATGTGTAAAACCAGGAGTTCCTGCAATACAGCACTCAATTGGCAGATGAAAAAATAATAGTAATAAAAATAATAATAAATATGGTTATTAATGAGCAGAAGGAGCCTGTGGAGCCCTGGGAGACACATTAGCTGTTTGAACAAGCAGATATTTCTGTCCCTCTCTCCCTATGTAATCAATGTGTATTTATTTCTTTATTTAGCCCCAATACTCACCCTTTGAGGAGAAGATGAAAGTGTCAAGATGATCCTCTCCTTATCATGCCCCGCACAAGGGAAAGCTTTGAAGATACAATATGCAGAAACACTGGGCTCTCTGGTGACTTCTCCAGATTTAATTAGCCCAGCCTTCTGTATGGATCCTGCCTCCCCCTCCAGACAGCCCTTTTTTCCCTCCTCCCCAGCCTCAGACAAGCTTCTGGACTCACTGGCAAAATAGCAGCTGCTCAAGCCCTCCATTTAATTCAGAGCTTGGCTCTCCAAGATGAGCTAAAAAAAATGCCACCCCAAAGATGGAGCTGCTTTTAGCATTATACGTGAGCTGCAACTGCCAAGGAAAGTTTATCTTGGAGCCAATGTGAGCTCTGTTGCTCCAAGTTAAATATTTCCATTTAAAAAGCAGAATGAACTATACTGTGGGACTTCCAATTGCTTCCTGAAATATTAAGAAGGAATATCTTTAAACATTAATATTTTGTTACTGTGCTGAGGTCTTCCTAAGGGAGGGTTATTTTTTAGAGCTGTGTATTTTTCTCTGCATAATTGGAGCCTCTGATCTGTGCCTGTACTCTGTGCTCCCAAAAGTCGCTGTACACCAGCAACCTTTCTTCCAAAGCAATCAATAAAAATCCTTCTTTTCTCTCTTCCCTGCTATTCCTGCTGGTAGGAGGCGCATGCCAAGGACACCTGTGTTTGAGCCCTTGGGGTAAGTGCCCCATCTTGTGCTGAACCTCAGTGACCTCACAGGGCTGCCAGGAGCCTCGTCCTGCTCCTTTTGCTGCACCCACATCCACTGACACACCCATGGATATGCTCCCATTGCCCATCCCACAGGACCAGCAGCGGGAGCTTCCAGCCAGTCAGGCCTTCCCTGTGCCCCAGCCCACGGCCCATCCATCCTCTCTGGCACCAGGGAAGCAGCTATCAAAAGGGCAGCTCAGGAGAGCAGGTTTAATGCTGCTTTCATGGTGGGGAAGTCAAAAAAAAATTAAAAAAAGAAGAAGAAGCAAAAGAGAGAGAAAAATTATGTTGCTTCCAGGCCATTTACATGTTCATTTCTCAAGAGAATGTGACACTTTATCCTTTTTCTCAAATTAAGTTCTGTGTCACAGGTGGAATAAAAAGATTCGATAGACGGGATCTGAAACATGGTGAAATGAAAGACTGGGAGCCAGCATGGAGCAAATGTTTGTGATCTGCAGGAGCCAGGGCAGGGACAGCAGAGCAGCCCTGCTGTGTCAGCCGTTGTTCAGCAGCTTGGTATGTTGGCTTAATCTTACAAGGTGTCCCAGAGGTCCTTTTCTCCAGATTTTTTTCTCACCCCCCTTCAGAGCAAACAAAGTGCTTTCCTGAGCAGGTGGTTGGAGCTGCTTAACCATTCTCATTCTCAGTGGGAGAGTCCCCAGGATGAGGGGCTGGTCCTCAGCTGGATGGTCAGCTCAGGGTGGGACATCAGAGCCAGCAGGACAGCCCCAGCACTCACACTGGAGGCATGGGCTGGTCCTTGCCCACGGGCTCAGCACGGGCTGGCACCAGAGGCACCGGGAGCAGGGATGCAAAGTGTAGCAGGAAGGACCTGGAAAAGGATTACAGGAAAGAGGGGTTTGTACAATGCACTGGGCAGACTGACACCGTGTGACACTTGGCCAACATCACAGCTGAGCTGAAGCTCTGGTTTCACACCAATGTTACCCACAGCTCCTATCCAAGCCCTAGGACCCATCCAGTGACAACCTGAGAGAGTGGAGGTTGTTCAGCCAGGAGAAGAGTTTGGGAAGATCCTGTGGCACCTTCTAGAGCCTAAAAGGGCTCCAGAAGAGCTGGAGAGGGACTTTGGACAAGGGCCTGGAGTGGCAGTACAAGGGGGAATGACTTCCCACTGCAGGAGGACAGGGTTAGATGGGATACTGGGGGGAAATTCTTCCGTGTGAGGGTGCTGAGGCCCTGGCACAGGGTGCCCAGAGAAGCTGTGGCTGCCCCTGGATCCCTGGCAGTGTCCAAGGCCAGGCTGGATGGGGCTTGGGGTACTCTGGGATAGTGGAAGTTGTCCCTGCCCATGGCAGATGAGTTGGAATGAGATGAGCCTTAAGGTCCCTTCCAGCCTGGACCATGCTGTGATGGTCCCATGGATTTTGCTGTCCTTGGCTGGCTGTGTGCCCTTAGGGTACCTTCTTGAAGCATCCCGTGGCCATCACCCTTGATCTGCTGGGACACCCTGGTCCCAAATCTGCTTTCTGCACAATGTGCCAAGTCCTGCTCCTTCAGTATCACTGCAAGGGGCACCCAAACCCCAGCCTGGAGAGTGCAGGCAAGCCCTTAACCTGAGAGTTCCTGGTGTAGTGAGTATATATTGCTGTTAATTAGTAATTTAACTTTGAAAATCAGAGGGATTTTTTTGGTCATTGGAGGGGGACAGGGAAGAAAGAGCAGAATGAGATCTCATTTCTCTGTGAGATCTGTCTCCTGGCTGGCTTAAGCACTGACCTCCACAGCTGTGCCATGGGGGAGTACAGCTGGCTTCTCTGGGTCACCTATGGTTTGGGTTTGGGGTTTTTTGGAGGGTTTGTGTTTTGCTATTTTTTGCAGAAAAGCAAAATTGCAGAAAGCAAAACACACCACCCTGCCTTCACATTTCCCTTCTGCAGCAACAGAGAAAGGGTGATAAAGCCATGCCTCCAGCTTCACTTAAAGCTTCATAAACTGTAATACCCACTTCAGCTCCATTCCCATTCCTGGTGAAAACCAGAAGTTCTGAGACAGCAGAAGGCTGTCTGTCCCTCAGGCACCCTCATTCCTTGTGGAGTGCAGCACTCTGGCTGGGTTTAGGACACCATGTGTCAGTGTTTTAGGGACCTCCTGCACATCCAGCCCCAAACTCTCACTGCAGCCTGGCGTGACCAGCCCTGGCCCAGGAAAGCTGTGCAGGAGGAGACAATGTCGAGCTGCCGTGGGCTGACACGCAGGGCAGGACACCCTGAGGCACAAGAGGCAGCTGGGAATTATTTGTCTGTCTAGGACTGCAATTAAACCTCGAGGGTCAGAAGTATTTAAGTGTTTTGATTCAGGGCTTTGTGGTTTCTGGGTATGCAGCTGAAGGGACCTTTGACCTTGATGGTGCACTCAAGGGGGAAGGGGATGTCAATGTTCCTTCAGAGAGACTCAGAACATGCATATCACTGCACCAGTGGGATTTATTTCACTTTGAGGGTCCACACCATGTATGTCCAGAGCGCATATANGTCACCCCTAAGCACCTGAGGGAGTGTAGGTGTTCCCAGGACATAATTCCCCTCTCATGAGTCCCCTGTTATAATGTGGACATGTGATGCTGGGCAAGAGGACTCATATCCCACATTGCCTGTTCCTTCCCAGAACTACTGAGCTGCAGGACAGCCCTGCCTGAAGATTTCACTCCACAGGGTCTCTGTGTCAACCTCAGCCCTGGCCTTTGCTCCACCAGCATAAAAGGAAAGCAAAACATTATTAGTTGTAGTATAAAAGTTAAAGAAATTTGAGAAGAATTTCCATTTTGAAGAAGAAAATATACCTGCCACAACAATAGAATTATTCTAGTTTGACATTTCAACCCTTTTTTATTTTTATTTTTTTTTTTAAAGCTTGAAAGAAAGAAGCCAGAGGAAAAGAAAAGCTCTTCCCAGCTCCCAGCAAAATTCCAGTGGAGGACCCTTGCCTTTCCCACCAGCTGCATTATGTAGGTCAAGTCCTGTCTGTGATCTAAGGGACAGGATTTACTGTGTGGAAAATCAGGCAGCGACAGCAGATGAGGCTCCAGTGCCCCAGCTGGGCCATTGATCAGGAAGGGACATGGGACAGGCTCTGTCCCTGCCCTGGCACGGATGGTCCCCCCCCACTCAGGACCTGCACTGCTTCAATCACACTAGCCTGGAAAACAGCACAAAGCCTGCCCCAAGGAAATCACACCTCTCCTGGCTAAAAGGAGCCACAAAATCTTTTCTCCAGATCAATTTCAACTCCTAATCAAAGACAGCTACAAAGATAAACGCTGAGTTTAAACCAGACCTTGAATCCACAAAACGCTGTTCAGCTGGACAGCACTGTGAGAGTGGAGTGTGTTAGAGGAGCTGGGGAGCAACTGGCTGGGGTTTGTGTCTGCCCCAAGTTCCACCTCACCCATATGGGGCAAAGGGCTTTCTGCATCTTCACCTACTGAAAATACCCAAGGCTGGAAGTTAAAAGAAATATTTATCAGTTGCATGAAGGCACCTGGGGATGAAAGTGTATGGATACAAAGCTGTCATCTTATCCCTTCATCATCATATTTTTTATGTAGCAGATGTGTCTTGTTGGCAAGACAACTTTTATGTTTTAAATCAGCCTCATAAATCCCATTAAGATGCCTTTTCTAAACCATCCATGCCAAAAAATGCCAGGAACAGGCACCCACTGGACATCACCCCAGGTCCCTTAGGGTTCTTCTCACCAAAGCTCTCAGCAGGAGCTCACTGGACACTTCCCATTGGGATGGTTCATGATGCCTCCTGAGATACCTACAGCAGGACCAGCACACACCTGGCTTCACTAGAAAGGCTCCTGCAGATTTTCAACATACATTGGGTTACATCCAGAATTTCTTTCCCCACTGTAAACACAACAAAACAAACCCACTTTTCAGCTTGTGGCCACGGGGAGCTGTAACCTGGCAAGTTCATCTGGGTTTATCTCCAGCTGGGAGGCTGGGTGGGCAAACAGGAGATGTGTCTTGCAAAACTATTCATCTTTAGACCAGCCCTTAGACCTGCAATGCAACAGCCTCATCTCTGGGTGTGCCACCAGAACCTCCTCCTCTGGGAAAGGAGGGTGGGCTGGACATCACAGGGTCAGCTTTTAACCCTGATGCTTTGGCTACCTTGAGGCAGAACGAAGTCAAACATCACTGGTTTCCTGGAAGCAGAGCAGAGCTGTGGGAGACACACAGGACATACACATTTTAAAAATGCACAATATTGTATTTCTGGGGAATCTTTAATTCAAACTGATTAAATAATGATCCCCTGTAGTGATTTACCCTTTCAAATACCCACTCGAGGAGTAATTCAGTGTGCTGGCAGCACTACAGGCTCACTGCACTTCTCACGTGAGCTTGCAGGACTTTGACATACTCTCATAGGGGCAGTCTCCCTCTTCAATAGCACAACCAATTTAATTTAGCACTGGCTTTGCTGTCCCATAGACACTCTCCTTTTTCAAGCACGCCGCCTCCATGACATTTGATGGCATCTGGCCCACAGCTGCTTCTCAGGGGGTCCCTTCAGCCTCTGGAGCAGAGATATCCCTCATTTTCCTGGCAGCAGAGTGTGTGGGAGCTGCTCTCAGCCTTGTCCAAGTGTGGGAAGAGAGGGATGGAAGGGAATGGATGGAGGCCATGCTGCATCCCCAGGCAGCCCATTGCTTGCAGTCACGTGCATGGGTTGTTTTCCATACAGCTGCCTCCCAAATCAACACAACCTGCTGAGCCTCTCCAGGGCTAATGACAACATCTTCATGCCACATACAGGACTGCCAGAGATCTGACTTTTAAGGGCAGCACAGGTCACTCTCCCTGGAGTTCTCTGAGTACACACTGATGAAAACAATCCAGAGATAAAGATTTGGGGGCAAGGAAGAGGAGCATTTGTTTGAGTGGACACACTCTACCCACCCTGGATCTGCTGGGAGAAGGCATTTCCATCGGTTAGAGAGGCAAAGGAGACTGCTCCTCATGGACCCAGGGCATGGGGCTTGCTCTGTGAGGCAGCCCTGGCACCTCTTTCTCTTGTTACACTCTGGCCACTGAGGCAAAAGGAGGCAGATTGGGCAGAAAAGGGAGGAAAAAACGGTGTTGTTGTCAGTTCCTGGCCTGCAGCCTCTCCAGAGCCCCTGGAGGCAGAGGGCAGAGGCACAGCAGCAGTCTCAAGCATCTCCAAGCATTCCCCTGCCCATCCCAAGCCCTTGTGAAGAGACATCAGCAGGGCTGAAAGGCCATGATTCCTCTTTCTTGGTGAAAGCAGTTTTCCCAGACCATGAAAGAGAAGGCCACCAGGCTTGTTTGGTGAGGGGCATTCATGTACCCGTGCCCAGGGTCTGGTGTGGGTGCACAGGGCCCCTGTCCTCACTCATATCAGCACACACAGGTCTGATGCCAGTGGGTTTACGAGGCATGTGCAGGGCCTGGTGGCCAGCAGAGCTCCTGAAAGGAGCATTTGGAGGCCATTTATCCCCCTAAACTGAATCCGGTTCCCTCCCAGTCAGCAGCAGGCACACAACGCACCCCCACAAATGGCTTTTGGAAGTTGCCCTCCCCCTGCTCTCCCTGTTGCAGGATTTAGCAGGTCCTGGGATATCACGATCACTTTTGGGGATACCCTCTGGGAGACAACAGTGGGTTTGCTGTTTCTCTCACCAATTTCATGTGCCTGGGAGTGAGGCCAGTTATTTTCTCCCACTGGCACAGGCAGGATGTGTTTTTGGAAACAGAGGAGCCTGTTCACACACCAACTCCTGCCCTGTCCACAGCAGCAACACCCCATGGCATCCAGAACCCCACACAGTGACACAGAAATGCTCAAATCCAGGTGTGTCTGCAGAGACAGCCCCCAAAATTCAGAGAGGTGTCCTGCTGAAACCCTTCACGTGGCAACCCCCTAAACTCCCTCTCCTCCAGTTTTCCTGTGTTTCAGCCCAAGAGCATCCCTTGCTGCTCTATTTATTCTGGGCATAAACATTCCTGTAGCATTCATCAGTGGATAGACAGGTCTCCCTCAGTTCCCCTGCCCAATTAGTGCCACTCTGCAGGAAGGAGCAGCAGCTCCCAGCCACAGAAGGCAGCTCAGCATCGCCCGTGGCTACATAATGCATCACACCTGCCTGCCCCTCACTGTCTTGGGTGAGCTGAACCCAATGAATATTTCAGTAGGCTCTGCTTGCCCAGGATACTATTAATTTTGGAGTCCCTGTAATACAATTCCTTTTCCTCCAAGTGGGTGGTGATTATTAATTTCACAAGCTATGCTTCCACTAGTTCCTTCCCAGTCCCTTGTGGCTAAGGAATATTAATCCACATTCATCCTGTCATTCAGCTGCCCAGGAGACTCTGTTGTGAATATAGTATTATTATTAATACCACTGCTCCACACGTGGTGATAGCAACTTAAAGGCATACAGGTGGGTTACAAAGGTCATTTGCAGAATAGCACCTCAATCCTGATGTTCAGAAAAATAAAACAGGGTCAAGGCAGTGCTTTTTGAAGCTGTTTCTCCAGTCCTGGACCTGCTGATGCTGGTCCTGCCTTGCCAGGGCACAGGTGACAGACAATCCCAGAAAATCTTGACCTGTGAAGGCCCTAGAGCAGGAGATGAGCTGCAGCCTTGTCCCAGCCATATCTAGCAGCCAGCAAAGAGCAAATACTTTTGTCCTTCTTTTGGGGAAATTGGGGGAAAAAATTATAAAATCCAAACATGATCTCTCTACTTAAATAAAATGCCATAATACCCTGGAATGTAATCACTTTTGATACCTCAACCTTACTATCAAATTTGTTTGAAATTAGGCAATTCATTTGTGTTCTGCTGGAAAGGCAGAGGGTGGAAGCAGCTGTTACATTTCTTTCCAGAGCAAAAAAGCCTTTCCCAGGCAGCCAGGTTTACCCAGGCAGGCGAGACACATTTCAATCAAATATCTCACTGAGGGGTTTGACAACCCATCAAGGTTCCCTTGAACGTGGGACACTAAATGGCAGAGAGATAAACAGAAAAAAGAAAGCCAAGAAATGCAGCATTCAATGATAAACAGCCCCCAAGGTCTCTTGCTCTCTCAGGACTGTCAGATCATCCAGGGAGTGAGAGAGGGAGGAAGGGGCAGGGGTGAGGCAGTGCTAAAGGAACCTCCTGGATCACAGCTCAACCTGTGGTGCTGAGGGCAGAGCTCGGCCACAGCACCAGCAGGGCTGTGCCAGGGGCTCCTGCTGAGCAGAGCATCTCTAGAGCTGCAAACCCTCCTGAATCACCCTGCTCCTCTCTCTCAGCCAACGCTGCACCTGTGCTTCTACCCCGGAATACACACCAGTGCAAGTGAGAGCCAGCCTCGCACCTGAGCTTGTCTTGTTTGCACAGGGGCTGTGGCACAAGCCACGGTGCAAAGAGGCCAGTTCTCAAGGCAGTGAAGGCCAACAGCATTTGAAACCAGTGCATGTTTCAGTTTTGTTACTGTAGACTTTTGGCAGCTGAGATGGGCTGGAGGCTTCACAGATGTAACTACTTTCACAGTTTTTCCTCCTAGAAGAATGCAGCCTTCCCAAATTGTCAGCACTTCAGCCAGCACAGCCCCAGCAAATGCACCAACACAATTACAAAAGCAGAGGAGGGAAAGATTGTTCCCTCCCAGCCCTTGTCTGGAAAGGACAAGAAGTCAAATCCCAGGCCTGTTGAGTCCCACTTTGGGTGGCAAACTCTTGGCTTTCCAGATGCTGCACAGCCCAGGCTGCCAGATGTCCTGAAGTCCCAACCCCGCAGCCCCTGCATGCACAGGGTGGCTTGGCATGGAGCAGGGACCCAGCTGGGATGCATCAGCCTTGCAGTGTGGAGGCAGGCAGCCCTCACTGCAGGAGGGAAGGATTTCATCCCCTCATTTACCCTCCCAAAGAATCACAGAAAGGTTTAGTTTGTGTAGTGGTTTTAGTTTGCTAATTTGAAATTTTTTAATTAAGAGCAAAGCAGGTTTAAATTTGAAAGGAATAAAAAACTTTAATACTAAAAGGGAAAGAAAAAAACAAACAAGAATCAGAATGAAATTTTCAAAAACACTTCTCCCCTACTGTTTCCTTTTCTCTGACAATACAAAAAGACAAAAAAAATCTGTGACTTTTAGTCAGTACCACCTCTAGAATAATCATTTCTCAATTTACCAAGGGAGAAGAGTCTTTTCTTGAATGCCATAGAAGTTTTTCACAAGATACCAGTTCTCTTGCTCTCACACTTCACCAATGG
>WAAG01074614.1:12529-30333 GCA_013390105.1 Tichodroma muraria
TCTCCGGCCCGGCCCGCCGCTCCCGGCCCGCCGCTGCCGGGGCCTCCCCCCTTCCCGCCCGGCCGCGCCGGGCACAGCGGGAAAAGCCGCCTCAGAGCCGGCCGGTGCTGCAGCAGGGGCAGCGCCCGGCCCGGCCGCGTTGCAAGACCGGGCCGGTCTGTTAGCTGTACTCAGGAGGAGAAAGAGCAGTTCCCGAGATCTCACTTCAGAATGTACATTCACAAAGGCGCACCCGTTCCTTTCCTTGGTTTAATCCTGTGTCAGTAGTAACAAATTAGCCGATCGGGGCCAATCAGGACAGGTTGGAAGGGAGCTTTAAAGTTCGTCCAGTCCAACCCCTCCTGGAATGAGCAGGGACTTAACTTGACCAAATTGTTGTTCAGAGCCCCATCCAGCTTGACCTTGAATGTGTCCAGGAATGGGGAATCCAACACCTCTCTGAGGAGCCTGTTCCATAAATAATAAACAAACAAGTGCTCACTGTTGCCAGTAACCTCCTGTTCACTGAAAACCATTCCCTTTCTATCTTTTCCTACCAACACAGTAAACTCATGGCTTATCTCATCCTTTTCCTCCATCCCTGCCTGCAGAGCCCAGACAATCAACAATTAATTAGCAGCTCCTGGTTTGAAGCCTTTCCTTGGGTTCTGTTAAAGGCCCCACTAGTTGAACACAGCAGGTTCCCATGAGCTGCCACAGCAGGGCTGGGATCTAAGAGCTCCTCTCCAGCAGAAGAGCTCTGCAGGGTGGTTGAAGGTGGCACAAGAGTTTAGCACCCACTCTCTGTAGGTGTCACCTGCAGGGTGAGCTTTGGCTCTGTAGCCACTGGACAGCTCCTGGGTAACCTAGACCTAAGAATTCCCAAAGCATCCTAGAATCACAGAAGCATGGAATTCCAGAATAGGTTGGATTGGAAGGGACCTCATTGTTCATCCAGATCCACCCCTGCTATGGGCAGGGACACCTTCCACTATCCCAGGGTGCTCCAAGCCCCAGTGTCCAACCCGGCCTTGGACACTGCCAGGGATCCAGGGGCAGCCACAGCTGCTCTGAGCACCCTGTGCCAGTGCCTCCCACCCTCACACGGAAGAATTTCCCTCCCAATATCTAACCATGCCCTCTGGCAGTAGAAAGTCATTTTCTGTGTCCTGTCCCTCCATCCATTGTCCAAAGTCCCTCTCTAGTTCTCCTAGATCCCCTTTAGGCCCTGAGAAGAGTTCTGAGGTTTCCCCAGAGACTCTTCTTCTCCAGGTTGGACACCCCCATCTCTCTCAGCCCATCCCCAAAGCAGAGCTGCTCCATCCCTCTGGTCATCTTCATGGCCTCCTCTGGACTCTCTTGGACAGGTCCATGTCCTTCCTGTGCTGGGGACTCCAAAGCTGGATGCAGTGGGGACCCAGGGAGTCTCATGAGAATGGAGTACTAATACTGTGCCAAGCAAAGATCTCATTAACCTTGTTAACTCCAGTGGGATTTCTGTAGGGGGTCCCAAGAAGACGTGCTTCATTGGAGCCCCTACAAGGTTTCTAGTCCTTTTCCAGAGGTCTGGAGAAAAGCTGTGTCCTGGGCACAGGAGCATCTGAACTCTGCACTGCTCACTCACAGCCTGAGCTCTGTGAGACGTGCTTTCCTCCATACTGTTATTTTGACAAACGGACCTAATCTGGATGACTCTGCTGCTGATATTGGTGTTTTGCATAAAATGTCCTGCTCTAAATGACTTTAATTACAATTCACACAGGTTGCATATTAATGGTAGGTGGAGAAAGGCAAACTGTTAATGTCTGTATGTGTGCTGCTGCAGAGCAGGCCCTGAGCAGGCTGGATGGGCTCAGAGCAACCTGGTCTTGTGGAAGGTGTCTCTGCCCATGGCAGAGGGATTGGAACAAGATGAGCCTTGAGGTCCCTTCCAATCCAAACCATCCTGGGATTCTGTGTCCCTTCCACTTCAGCCCTACCAGTGATGCCTCATGAGTGATACCTGAGGGAGAGTGATGGATTTGAGACGTGAATTAGAGACTAAAATTATTTTTTTAAGTGATATAGGCCTTTGTCACATTGAACATCATTTACATTTAGGTCCTTGTATTCCTAAGTCATATTTCAATAACATTTGAGGCTGATTCTGATACTCTTTTTGGGATGGAGTGGGTCAGTGGAGACACCACAGTGTCTAAAAATCCTTCTGAGGAACAAGAGGAAACAAAGCCTTTGGTCCCTAACCTTGCAAGATTTTTAGGAAGTCCAAGAATCTCTAAAGCTGTGTGTGGGACTTTGTGAAGATTCTATTTTAACATGGGCTGCATAGACAGGCATGGAGACTTTTGCCTTTGCCTTCAACCCTGCCAGTGCTCTCTGGCAGAGCCTGCACTCAGCACCCAGCCACAGGCCCAGTGCATCTCCCTGTTTTAATGGGACTTCACTGGTTTCAGGAGTCTTGAAGGGTGGGGGTACCAGTCCTACAAGGAACCTCTCCTTTTGATCCAGGAATGTGCTAAAATTCTCTCTGAAATGACACTGCCATTCATTAGGAGAATGAGAGATTTGAACATGTCCTTAAGTGTTGGCTTTAGAGATATTTCAGCATTAGCTGATCATTACTTCTACATGTAAAAGGCAATAAAAAGGAAAAATTAAGCCAAGAGTGATGATCTCACTTGCTTTTATTAAGACAGCCATTAATTCTGGCATGATGTGGGTTGATAAAACCTGCCCTCACATGAGCACTGCTATTGTCTGAAGCACTCCCAGGGACTGCTGGTCTGGCTCCAGCCTGGAAATGCAGGATGCAGGGAGAGATCAGAGCTCCTCAGCTCTCTGTAGGGTGTGTAAGAAGCAGACTCCTCTGATGGGGTCTGAGCTCTGAAGAGAGGAAGGGAGCAAAGCTTGGAGCGGTAAAGTCAGGTTTTGGACTTATTTTACAGGCAGGAAAGAGGAGGTCTGAGGGTTATGGAGGATGTTTGGGGAAAGCCTGAATCCAGTCCTCTTTCCCCACAAAGTGACAGAAAGTTCCTTTGCAGGCCTGAGTTAATTCAGCTTTCCTTCTAACTGGCCATGAGGTCATAGCCTGGTTCCTTAAACCTGTCTCAGTCCCATTACAAAACAGATTATAATCCTAGCCTAATTCAGCATTAATCCTTGCCAGATTGCAAATCACTTTTTTGTTTACTCTCTAAAATTAGCAACAACCCTCCCTCCCTCTCCCTGATACTACTACAGCAGAAACAGAGTTTAGATATAAACTACAAAAATACAACGATAGCAAAATACAAGGAATAACACCAGTTGCAAGAGCAGCTTGTTTTCTGCACCAGTACACCCTGGTTTTGGCACAAGACACTTTCATGGACTTCCAGGTGTTAAGAGGCTGAGCAAACACTGGTTTCCTCTGGCCTGCCTCCCTGCCACTCTGGATGGAAATGCTCTTGTCCATGCAGCGTGTCTGACCAGATGAACTGAGGGGTGCAGTGCCCTGAAGCTCCTGCTCTCTGCCCACTGAGCTGAATCAGGTGTAGAAACAGTTGTATGTTGTCTCCATGCCTTCCCAGTGCCAGAGGAAAACCAGGATGCTTTATTAAGCATATTACTGCACTGTCTTGTTGGGATATTTCCTGGCAGCTAACATCTTGCTGGATCAAATACCTTCGGCTTTGCCTGGGGCCCTCAGATCATCCAGGCATTTAACTGCCAGGAAAAATACCCTCTCTGTTGGCAACAACAATTTAATTAGTGCAGCTTTTCTAAGGCAGGGAATCAGGAGACTGGCATTTGAAGAAACACCTTCACCCCTGCCAAATCATCCCAAAGAGTTTTACAAAGCACTGAAGGATGTTAACAGCAGCACGATGTCCAGATAAGCCAGCCCAGCAAGGGCCAGGTACTTCTCTCAGTCACTCAGCAGGAGTTGATGGGATTCCTGAGGAGTAGGATTGTCCTAAAAAATTAATGTTTTGCACTCTAAAATGTACCTTTGGTGCACTATTCTCCTGCCAGACGGGTTTTGCTGCATCAGCCTTGTACTGATCATGGACTCAGCCACAAGGAACGTGTTTGATGGCAGCTTAGCCCAAGCAACCCAAATTTCCATGCCTGTGCCCTCAGGGCCCTTTCACTGCAGTAGGTGAGCCGGGAATGTCCCTGAGCACTCAGGTGGGTTCAGGTTAAGCTGAACTGCCCAGTGTGCTCTCACTGCCTTGGCACATCTAGAGCTGGCAAGTCACAGGGCTTTTTCCCACCAGGAATGCTGCATCCACCACCCCATTTCACAGGCTGCAGACACACACTTGGACCCTTACATGTCAGTTTTTGTGCCCTGAAATAGCCCAGGACACATTTAATTTGTTAATCTTGATGCGGTACACCTTCCTCCAGCCATGAGCAGTGGTATTCTACAGTAATGTCATGGAAACATTGATTTTTCCTTATATCCCTTGGGTGAAGTCCTGCTCGCATTGTTTCACCCAAAAGGATATGTGAGGCAAGGAAAGGCCAAACATCTTAACACATCCACTACAAAACCCCACGTTCTGCTGGTCTCCCAAAACCTCCTGGAACTGGTGGCAACAAAGAAAGAAGAGTAGGTTTGGTTAAGATATTGGGAAGGAATCCTTCCCTGTGAGGATGCTGAGGCCCTGGCACAGATTGCCCAGAGAAGCTGTGGCTGCCCCTGGATCCCTGGAAGTGTCCAAGGCCAGGCTGGACAGGGCTTGGAGCAGCCTGAATTGGTGCAAGGTGTCCCTGGACCATGGCAGGGAGTGGGATGGAATGATCTTTAAGATCCTTTCCAACTCAAACCATTCTAGGATTCTGTAAAATAAAATTCTCCAGGGTGCTTTTTCTGGTGCTAGAAATAAGGTTCCTATAGGAGAAAAAAGCAGCCAAAGATTGCTGAGGGTAAAGCTCTTACTAAAAGGCAGTTTAGAGAATGGGGCTGCAGCTTTACTCGCCCAGGCTCAGAGAAGGTCACTGTATGAAAATCCAAGCCCCTGATCTGCAGCAAACTCCAGCCTCTCTCAGCCACTGCCCCAGTTCTGGTGCTTGTAGACAGAGGAGACCATGCAGCCTCCCAGCACACAGCAGAAATTACAGAATGTATGGGACTGAAGATTGTAATTTCATAGAGCTGAGCCAATCTGTTTGTTATTGAATGATTTCATTGATAACCACAGCAGAAAGCTGATAAATGCATAGCCCCAGCCTATAAACCACCTTGTGTTCTACTTATTAAGTGCAGTGAGACAACATATTGAACTGAATATATTGGAATGTAAATAGGGCATACTTTAGCATACAGATAATTATTGCATTTAGAACCTATTGCTGTTATAGGTGTCCTAGATTAAATTATCACCACTCATGAACAGAGCAAAACAAGGTGTAAACACATGGTGGTGTGAGCAGCTGCTCCTCCTAATGCACATGAATCCCTTCACCCTGGCAGAGAGGAAGGGAACAGCAGCTGCTTCATGCCTCTCCATCATTATATCTGCCTTTTCTCAGTGCTCTAACCCAGATCCGGTCACTGTTGTTCCTGAACCATCCCAGGGCCACAGCTCAGCCTGTCTTGTCACTCACTGCCAGGGCTGTCCCACCACAGCCAGCTCAGCAGGCTGAGCCGCAAATGCTGTCAAACCAGCAGGAGTGAGGTGGGAATCATAAAACACTTTGCTGACAGCAAATATGCTTTGTATTTGTTTAGAAAATGTAGTGGAGGGTGATTTGCTTCTATTTGCCTTTGTCCTTTGAGAGAACTCTGGTTCTGTTTTCCCCCACGCTGGTTTTGGTGGCCCAGTGCTAACAGCCCCACCTCAGTCAGTGCCCAGGGCTCAAGGACAGCCAGCACAGGGCAGGGCGTGTCTGCCCTGGGGCAACTCACTGAACCATTCCCCAGTGAAATACTCTGCTCTGCTAGCACCAGGCAGACAGCCCAGCTCATCATGCCCCTCTTTGCCAGTGCGAGTGATTCTTACTTTCCTACTGCCTGAGCAAACAGCCAGTTTTTATTTTTGGAAGAGCCCATGGGGCTGTAGAGCTGGACATCGTCCAGTGGAGCAGAGAGGGCTGGAGGCACTGAGAGCCCCCACAAGCCTGGGGTAATGCAAATAGCAGTGCAACTCCTGCAGCTCCCTCATATCCAGCCTGGCCTTCCTAAGAGGTGCAAAGACACGAGGGAATTTAAAGGCTTGTAGAACACCCTGTTGCTAAACAGGTGATTTTGGGAGCATTGATGTTGCTCACAGCTGTGTCCAGAAGAGGTTTATTCTGCTCTGGTTGTACCTTTAATGTCTCTTGTAGTCTGAGTTGATGCTGTGCTGATGCAGGTGCTGACAATGTCTCTTCCCCCTTCCTTCCCCACCCCTGATCCTCTCCCTGGTCTCAGTCCTACTGTTGAATAAATTGCAAGACCAGGGTTCTCATCCTGCAGAAATTGGTAGGGAAATGTATTTGTTAGGAAGCACTGAGATTGTGTTAGACACCCAGATTATGGGTACGATTTGAATGGCAATACATTTTGACAAGATGCTATTATGTATTTATTTGCACATGGTATAGTAAAGATGACAATCAACAGATTGTGTCAGAAGTGGGGAGGTTCAGAAAGGATTTCAATTTAGCAGAAGAGCCAGTGCCTTGTTAACTTCTGACATCTGAAAACAGCTCCCAGATGCTCACGGGCTACCTTGGCTAGCCTGACACACTGTCCTCATTTATCTTGTCCTAGTGCAGTGGTCAGAAGGACTCACTGACTGCCTAATGCTCCAGAGGAGAGAGAGGTAAAGGTTCATAGAGTCAAAGTAACCCTATTTCAGCTTCCCTCTGCTTCTCCCTTCCTTGAGAGGTCCAGGACTCCAAAGCAGAGGTGACCCTGTGACATTGCTATGGCTGGAGGAACCTGCACATCCTGCAAGCAAATATTCCCACCAAAACTTCAAGGTTACCTGGAAAGTCCTTTTGAGTTTGTGTCAATAGCTGAGACTGACTTTAAATTACAGACAGGAATTCCTGTTAGCCTGAGGTGATGATGCCTGTGGCACCTTTGTGGCCATTTTCACAAGAAATTCTCTGGCAAACGCTCCCTTAGAGATGAAGGCTGCTGCCATCTCAAGGGGTGCTGGTGGCTCACCACAGGTATGATGCATCAGCCTAGGGATGCTCTTACCTGCCTGGCACACAGGTGGGCACTGCTGCCTGTGCTGCTGACAGAAGTGTCTAGAGAGCAGCTCACCATGAGGTCCTGTGGGCCAGCACCCATGAGTTAAAGCCTTGCGTGTCCGTATGCCGCTCCTCACTGTGCGCTTTCCGCTGGGCAAACTGAGGCACTGAGTCCGGGGGTTGCTCTTTAAATTACGCAGATAAGAACTTTTGGTCTTGAGCCACACTCAAGGCAAATGGATGGAAATTCCTGTCACACTCTGCATTGAATAGGCAGTGATGTCACCCTGGCCGGCCCAGCCTCCCTGCACACACTCCCACTCCCATGGCTGCAGCTCCTGGGCAAAGCTGCCTGCCAGACCCAGTGTCTACATGATTTTCCAAACTTTGGATTTGCCTTGCATGGCTGTGAAGTCCTCACTATTCTCATAGTGCTCCAAGGAGGTGAAGGCAGCATCTGATCTTCAGTCAGGGTCAGTTTCTGTATCTGAGAACCGGCTCAGTTTCTGTACCTTAAAGGAGAGAACATAATGCACCGGCCTGCAGTACATTTCATTTCTCATCATCCTAACGAATAAAGACTAATTAGAAATTTCTAATTTCCACTGTTTATACAAAGCACTTTTGCTTTATTTCCTTTTGACTCTGTTTCCAGAACCCGTAGGAGTTCACATAGCCCCTGGTGCCTCTATGCAACAGGAAATACAATCAAATAAGGAAATTTGTGTAAACCTTGGGTTTGCAGGAGAAGATGTGCTCCTGTGTGTGAGCTGGCAATGAATAGGCTCTCATAATGTATTCCTCATTGCTTTCCTCTTCCTTTGCAGACAGTCAATACCCTCGAGAAAAGTTAATTAGATCCGCTTCACTCTGTTTGGTGCTGAACTGAATACAGGGGAGAGGGAAATCCCAGCAAAGCAAATTGACTCGATTAGAGTAAGAGACCACTGAACAATTGTTGCCATTGTCTGTGATCACAGAGGATGATCTACTTGAAAAGCAAGCGTAAAAATGTTAAAACAATGACTTAAAAATATTTGTGCAAAATCCCGGTTCAGAAGCAGAATGCGAGTGGCAGCTTAAAAGGAGCTGTTTTCAAAGGTCCCGGCGTACACAATGTGTTTGCAGAGCTCTGTGTCTCTTTGTGGAGAGGCTGCAGATATTAAGTACCTCTAAGTAACCATTTGCATATCAAACTAATGAAGGTGATTGTGTGTACGAAGCGTGTGTACTGGCTGTATTGGCAGAATGGATTGAAAATGTAAATAAAATCAGGGTTTTTCCTGAAGGCTGCTTGGAAAGACGAGAACTTGGGAATGCCCAACTTTGGTTTAGTTTCCCTTGCAGCAGGCAGTGATTTTGTCAGCCCACAATCACAGTATGCATCTACTGTATTTAATTACTCACCCTTTAGATATGGACTGGCCGGCTTGGAGGTCAGCTCTGAACTTTGATTAGGACCTACAGAATAGCTGCCTGTGTCAAAACTCCAAGGTGCATTTTTATTTAACCAGCAAATTTCACATTAAGTCCCAAATCAGGACCCCACGGGACCTGTGCAAACATCTTTTCAAATCCCAGCTGGCTGCTGTTGATCTGGCTATACTTAAGGTGAACAAATATCATAATGAGGGAAACTTGTCTCTAGTCATTGAGGAAATCAGGGGAAAAACCTCAGATCCTGAATTCCACCAGCCCCATTCAGCTGCCTTTCCTTCCTGGGATAGGCTGTTATGCATTGCAAGCCCAAAATACACTTTATAGGACAGAAGAGTCTTCCTCTATGAGGACAAACTTTATCTGGGGCTTTGGTGTGATCAGATCAAAGACCATTTAAAAAATGCTTTTTCACATCTTAAAAGCCAAATGCATCCAGGTACCAGGAAGGTTCTAAAGGAGCTGCCTGCAGGTACCAGTACTCATTAGGAGAGATGAGCTGTGAGCAATTTTAACCAGATTTGACACAGGGCCAGAAGTCTCAGAGGCGCTAAACTCCTACCAGTGTTGTAACTTGGGGCATGACTTGTAGAAAAATGTCAGCTAAAGCCCAGGGACTGTGTCACTGTCGAGTACAAGCTTGCTGGGAAAATCCAGGGGAGGAACTCTGCCTCTGGGAGTACAATCCCATTAGACACAATGAAATAAAACATTGTCTGAGAGGTACAAAGTGCTCACTGGTATTAAGAGGAAGTCATCTCTTATGAGATACTCAGAATATTTTACTGAAGCTCAGAACTGGGAAGCTTTGTTATTTCTAGTCAGCTCCACCAAGGGGTAATGGAAATGGCCTTTGGGATTAATTGGAAATGATGGATGTTTGCCTGTTATAAAACACCTGGTGCAGACACAGAGAAAGAAGAATTGTGTGTCCAGCAGCTAAAGCTGAAGGGAGACCTTTCACCAGGAGACTCCACCCCATCTTCTGCCCTGGGCCCATCATTTTGGGTAAACACCATAAATTAACTCTTTGGAGGAGATGAGCAGGACGGCTCAAGAGAAAACAAATCACCTGAAAATACAATTCCTTGAATGCACAATGCACATGTTCTGGTCCCCCTTGATGTCACTGCTAATCCATCACCCTGGCCTCCGTCTGCTGCCTGGGGCCAGCAGTGCCGCAGCGCCAGCCGAGCTCTGGTGCAGCCCTGGCTGGGGCAGCCCCTCCCTCACCTGCACCTCTCAGCAGAGCCACGAGGCCACCAGGGCTTCCCCAGGCACATTTGTTGCTTTTGCCTCCGGTTCTGAGCAAAATTCAAGCGCCTGTAATTCATGGTTGGTGTGACAAGTGTCCAAAGGAGGTACTGGATGACTCCAGTCCCGTTGTGTTTCCAACCTTTTCTACCCCTTTCTCTCACTTCCAGGAAGAGAGATTCTCAGCAGCTGCTTGGCTTCTTCATTTTTTGTAGAACCCCAGAATGGTTTGGTTTGAAAGGAACATCAAAGCTCATCTTGTTCCATGCCCTGCCATGGGCAGGGACACCTTCCATTATCCCAGGTTGCTCCAAGCCCAGTCCAGCCTGGCGCTGGACACATCCAGGGATCCAGGGGCAGCCACAGCTGCTCTGGGCACCCTGTGCCAGAGCCTCCCCACCCTCACAGGGAGGAATTTCCCTCCTAATATCCCATCTAACCCTGCCCCGTGGCAGTGGGAAGCCATTCCCCTTGTTCTGTCACTCCAGGCCCTTGTTCCAAGTCCCCCCCCAGCTTTCTTGGAGCCCTTTTAGGCACTGGAAGGGACTCTAAGGTCTCCCCACAGCCTTCTCTTCTCTAGGCTGAACTCAGCCAGCTCTCTCAGCCTGTATTTTCTATACTTTATACATATATTTTTTATATATATATATATATAAATATTTAATATGTATCTAAAACATATTTTTCACACACACAAACACATGTGTGCACACACACACACAAACTATATATATATATTTATAGAATTTTTCTATGCTTGCTTCCCATCAAAGCTTTGTACCAGCAGTCACCACCCCTCTGGAGTAGAATTAGATCTGTATTTGTCTGAGTCCTTATTAGCAAAAGTTTCAAAATGCTTCTTGGAGGGCTGGAGCCCCAGCTCGGCAGTGCCTTCCCACCCCTTGAGAGCAAACCCTGAAGATGCTGCTCCCTGGAAGGCAGCACGGCCATTAGAAGAGCTGGCTGCTTGCTTTTGCTGTTGTTTTCCAGAGCCAGGCACAAATACTCATTTCAAAAGGAATGCCGGAGGGCAGTCCTTAAGAAAATAAATAACCCACTCCAAACCTGAAAGGAAAGGCTGGGTCCTCTGGAACAAACTCAGTCCTGGAGAACAGGGTGAAGAAGTAGCATCACCCTCAGGCTCAGCTTTGCTTTTATCAAAGCTTTATGTTTTAGAGGATTATTTTAGTGTTTCTGGGTTTTCTTTCTCTCTCTCTTTTTNGCTGGACACATCCAGGGATCCAGGGGCAGCCACAGCTGCTCTGGGCACCCTGTGCCAGAGCCTCCCCACCCTCACAGGGAGGAATTTCCCTCCTAATATCCCATCTAACCCTGCCCCGTGGCAGTGGGAAGCCATTCCCCTTGTTCTGTCACTCCAGGCCCTTGTTCCAAGTCCCCCCCCAGCTTTCTTGGAGCCCTTTTAGGCACTGGAAGGGACTCTAAGGTCTCCCCACAGCCTTCTCTTCTCTAGGCTGAACTCAGCCAGCTCTCTCAGCCTGTATTTTCTATACTTTATACATATATTTTTTATATATATATATATATAAATATTTAATATGTATCTAAAACATATTTTTCACACACACAAACACATGTGTGCACACACACACACAAACTATATATATATATTTATAGAATTTTTCTATGCTTGCTTCCCATCAAAGCTTTGTACCAGCAGTCACCACCCCTCTGGAGTAGAATTAGATCTGTATTTGTCTGAGTCCTTATTAGCAAAAGTTTCAAAATGCTTCTTGGAGGGCTGGAGCCCCAGCTCGGCAGTGCCTTCCCACCCCTTGAGAGCAAACCCTGAAGATGCTGCTCCCTGGAAGGCAGCACGGCCATTAGAAGAGCTGGCTGCTTGCTTTTGCTGTTGTTTTCCAGAGCCAGGCACAAATACTCATTTCAAAAGGAATGCCGGAGGGCAGTCCTTAAGAAAATAAATAACCCACTCCAAACCTGAAAGGAAAGGCTGGGTCCTCTGGAACAAACTCAGTCCTGGAGAACAGGGTGAAGAAGTAGCATCACCCTCAGGCTCAGCTTTGCTTTTATCAAAGCTTTATGTTTTAGAGGATTATTTTAGTGTTTCTGGGTTTTCTTTCTCTCTCTCTTTTTCTTTTTTTTTACTACTAAGCTATCAGTTTCTTTCCTCATGCCTGTAAATCCTACCTTGGAGAAGCGATGTTTCTGGGCAGAGTGCAATAAAGAGAAAAACAGTTAGGATTATATTTGCACTTTCCATCTTGGCCTTTTACATTTCTGCTCTCTCATCAGCACACACTCCAATTCCCAAAGCTCATTTCCTCTGGAAACAGGCTCATCCCCTCTCAGGGGCGTTGCACAGTGCTGGCACCATAAATACCTCGGTGCTGGGAGAGCTGGGCTGGCACTGTGAGGCACAGCAAGCCCTCCAGAAGATGCCCTTTCCTCTCCAAGGCTGACAACACATCAGGTCTGTTTCTGGCATGGGGGATGTCACAAATATCACCTTTAAATTTCCATGTGTTCCCCAGCCCCTGGATTAGGAGGATGCTCTTGTGTTTTGCCCTTTTCAGCATTATGTGCTTTTACAGGCTCATTCACCTCCTCCTCTACCCCCAAAGTCCCACTAACCTCAGAGGAAAGGCATGCAACAGCCAATAAAACCAGGAAATACTGAAAAGGTCGAATCATGCTATTACAATAAATTATCATAATTCAGAGTGTAAATCAGGCATTACAATGATGATATGTTGCAAGACAGAGATTGTCATTGGACCTAAAAATGGCACAACATTAATGCAGTCTGAGGTCAAAGATCTGACTGGGAAATGGTGCACATTTTATAACTAGACCCTTATCCTTATAATCGTGTGATCTTCTGAGACTGTCACATCAGGCGTCACTGAGAGATGGAGCAGCACGCTGATTTATTTTCCATACTAAAGACATTAAAGCCAACAAGTGGGGGTAATTGGAAATAGAGATACCAGCAGCACCGGGTAACCTTTAAGTGGTTACCTCAAGCCCCCTACAGCTTGCTGACTGGGGAGGGTGACACTTCTGCTGTGCAATGTGGTGGCATCTTCTGAAAGGCCTCTCCCCGTGGCTGAGGCAGGGGACACTTAATGCAATAATACCAGCACTCATGGCAGCCTTACAGGGGTGGCAGGAGGGTCCTGCTGAACAGGGGCTGGGGGTCTGTGCTGGTGCCTCCTTCCCCCCTCCTTGGGGCACACCATGACCTCATAAATGCTCATTAGGCCTCATTCTTGATGAACAGCCCTTGGGCTCAGCTCCTCTTGAGCTCATCAGAAACTCTGTCAACTCCCAGGAACTGCTGCTGTCCAACGAGCTTTTGCTTTTTAACCAAGTCTTAGAAACTCATTTTTCTTTCCTGAGTAACAGCCCTGGAATAACAATGTTGTTATCAAAATTGCTAAGGGAGTGACCGACCTGAATTGCAGCCAGGATGGAAATGACCAAAAAGGATGTCACTACAGGATGGAGTGACCAGAGCCCATCTCTCGTATCCCTGCAAACAGCAGCCCCAGGGAGACCCTTGGAGCTCTCCTGGGCTGCAGCAGCTGCACCAGCGACCTCCCTCTGCTGGGGCCTCTCCCTGCTCAGGAAATCTCAAGTTTGCTGTACTTGGAGACCTGCTGAACGACAGTGGTGGATCCTGGGCTGATGCCCCCACTCCCCCAGGCTCAAGCCTTTGCCCGTTGGGAAGATCCAAAGACTTTCCATGTGAGCACTTCACTGAATTCGAGGGGAATTCTTTCACAGGTTCGCACCTTGCACAGGCTCCTCAGGTCTGTGTGTGTGCAAGTGGGAATGTGCCACAGCAAATGTACGTGAATATTGCTCTCCTAATCACTAAATACTTTAGATTTGTAAGTTAGGCTGAGAGTTACTGTTGTGCTACAGTAAATTCTACACCAATCCTTTGTTGTTTAACTTAAGCTACTGAATCAGTGCTTTTAGGTTTAAGTGCTGTTAAACCTCACTGTTGGTCGAGTCTGGGGCTCAGTTTGGCAGGGGGGTCCACTCTGAACCTTGTGCCTCAACCAGAGGGTCTCTAATATTCCTTTTTAGCCTCATCCTACCTATCCTCACCCCTTCACCTCTCTGCCCCCACCCTCCACCCCCCCAACCTTCACAAAGACATTTTTTGGGCTGATTCTGATTTTAGATTGATAGATTTTAGTTTTCTTTTCCTCTGTGTGTTTAACCACCAAGTAAGTAGTAGAGTGAACCTTGCCCATGAACTTTGTAGTGCTTTCACTTTTATATTGAACCTGCTTTTGCCAATACCTTTGTTGGTGATGCTTTAAGTGACACTAAAACACTCCTTTACAACAGACTTACACCATGCTTCCTCCTCAGGTATCTTGGGTGACTTTGAACACTTCAAGAATTGGAGATAAGGATCCTGCCCTATGTTTTAGGTATTTAGATATGGTGTGGTGGTCCTATATTGGCTGGAGTTTCAAACAGAGTAAACAACAGGTAAGCAGGGTCAGAAAAAAAGGTACCAAGAACAAAGGATAAGGGTAAGTTGCTGCTTTGCTGGCACTGGAAGAGATAACTTGCCTGGCCTGGTTGGGTCCTTGCCATTCCAGACAGTCTCTGACCTTCCCCAAGCATCTCTTGGCCATTTTTCCCAGTGAAATATAGACAAGTGCAAAGCAGGGATGAGCTCTGAGGGAGTCTCCATCTCCACAAGCAGCAGCATTTAGCACAACATGCCAAAAAATCTAACCAGAACACCACGTTACATGTACAGGTCCAACCTCCTCCAGCCATTCACATTTTTCCACAGCTCCCCAAAGTGCTGGCTAGCCCTTAACATGTCCATGTTCACTGATCAAGACCCTCTCAGGGCTCTGCAGTTCACTCACATTCTGAGTGGCCTTGACTTATTCTGGCTCCAGCCTTGGTCTCCAAATCCCACTTCCAACCCAGATGATCCCTTCATCAGGGTGTGCTGTGGCCAGGAACATGTTCATCCCTTCTTGTTCCTGGATGATCCTGATGTTCCTGATTTGCTCCCCCTGTGCTCTGGAAGAATCCCCTGAGGCACAAGAGGACACCAGTTCAAGCTTGTAATTTATGAAACTTGACAGAGCAACTTTTGAGCCTGAATTTTTTTGTGCCATCAGTACAAGTCCCAGGGGGAACAGGTTTCTCAGTCCCCATCACAGAGATATGGGCTGGGGACATCTCCCACCTTTGAGCTGGCTCATGGAGAGAATCCACATTGATCTTTCACCAGTGCTCACACCTGCAGCCCTTACCAAGGTACTGCTCCCAAGGAGCAGAGAAACCACCTCTCACCTGGAGATTGCAACCTGGGGGTGTCAGCAGCAAGATCTGCACTCAAATGAGCTTTCTCCCTTGAGCCAGGCTGCTGATGTCTTTGATAAACCCAAGATATCAGCAGGAAACAGCAAGGACAACAGTGCTGTTCTACTTACCAAGGGACAGTAACTGCTGGTGGCAAAAAAATTTTCTGCCCCTCTTCTTTCTGGTTAGTATCAGGGGAGTGGGAAAAGAAGTAAAAGGAAGTGGCTAATTTTCCACAGCAGCAGCAGCCAACAAGTATTTTAATCCACAAGTCACTCAGCTGCAGAAACCTCCTGTTCTGAAAGGATTTTCCATCTTTTAAAATTTTCTATATCCCAGTAAAGCTCTCTCATTTCACACAGATTAAGAGTTAATTCAGGTCAAATAAGGATTAATTAGTCTGTGTAAACCAGCTCCAGACACTGATGCGCTGGAGATCTTTTTTAAATTAGTTGCTGTTACTGTAAGTCTGTATCTTCTGATGGCAAGACCTCTGGTGTATTATAAATTTGCAATCAGGTACCCCACGGGATGTGAGATGAGGGAAAATGTCAGTCTTAACAGTGTTTAAATCCCTCCTGCCGCTGAACTGCAGCCTCTTTCAAATTACGTCCTGTTGGCAAAATCAGATAAAGAGATGGAAATAAATGATGTGAACAAAGGTCATCAAAGAGTATCATTTAAATTGTTATTGACTGTGGGCACAAAAAAAAAAAAGCACAGCATGAAAACGTACTTAATAAGAGGAGATAATAGGACCATGGAGACAGGTCTTTTTGATTTCGGAGGAGAAACATCAAACAGTTGGTGTGTTTGTGTATGCTTTTTCATCTGGTTTACAGGTAAGGGGGAGATTAATACAGAATATATTTCACAGACCAGGCCAAAACCCTTTGATATGCCATATGCACTAACGTCAGAGATCATTTGTTCAGACCTTATTGCAGGAGAAGGGCCCAAACCTGTTGCTGCTGGAAGGATTTCCAGGATCTCCTGGAAATCTAAAAATATTGAACAGAGTTGCAAAAAAAGCCCAAGTGAGAAAACTTTTCAAACAAAGGCACCTCTACCACTATGTAGTGATCTCCTTGTCATGGAGGGCGAAGAGATAAGGAAGGAAATACATCTGGCCCAGGCAATGCTCCTAAAGATTTGTCTTGCAGCTTTAGGGGTCAAAGAATCTGCTTGGCCATATCTGTGAGCTGGAGCCAGAGGTGGGTTGAAAAGTGGGTTAGAATTAGAAACTTTGTGCCAAAGCATCTTGAACTAAAGCATAACCATTTGGAGATTTTTCAGATATTTTATCTCCTAGGTGATTCAGAATTCTCCATTCTGGTTTTAGGCCCAGTCTCTGTGCAGACACCTGGAGCAGACTGGACACAGAGGCTGCACAACCCGTGGGACATGGTGAGAGCTCCTGCATGGAGCTGGAAGAGACACCCCCACCCCAGGGAACACCAGCACAATGCACACTTTCCTGACCCCCAAGGGTCACACGGCTTCCCTGAGGGCAGGGCCACGTCCCACAGCAGAAGGAAGAGCTGTCCCACTGCATTAGTGGCCCTAAAACCTCCGGAGGACCCAGAGCTCGGGTCCCGGGGGTGCCCCCAAGCTCAGAGCACACGCATGAATCTGACCAGGGCAGGAGCTGATCCACGACATAAAACCTGGAAGTTGGACTTTATGATCCTTGTGGGTCCCTTTCAACTCAGGATATTCTATGATTATATGAACAGTGCTCTCTTTCTCTCTTTTCCTTCCCCTTGCTATTTATAAATTGCTTTCTACACTCCTAAACTCATTGGAGAAAAACTATAAAAACATTGCTTTGGGTACCTCAGTGCAGCCTTCCACTACCTCAATAAGGCTTACAAACTGAGCAAGGGGGCTTCTCATATGGGCAGATAGTGATAAGGCAAGAGGGAATGGCTTTAAACTAACAGAGGGCAGGGTTAGATGGGCTATTGGGAAGAAATTCTTGTGAGGGAGGTGAGGCCCTGGCACAGGATGCCCAGAGAAGCTGTGGCTGCCCCTGGATCCCTGGAAGTGTCCAAGGCCAGGCTGGATGGAGCTTGGAGCAGCCTGGGACAGCGGAAGGGGTGGAACAAGATGAGGTTTAAGGTCCCTTTCAACCCAAACCATTCTGTGACTCCATGACATCTTAGGACAGCTTGTGGGACTCTTCCTTTCCTGTACTGAAAGTGATGTCCAGAAGCCCAGGTACAGGTGAGAAAAGAGGGGTACCCTTTTGGGGGTACCTTGGTGGTCGTGCTAATGGAGAACAGATTATGATTGCACCTTTCCTGGGATTCTTCATCCTCACTCTGAGTCATCATGAGAGCTCTGCTGTCATAACAAAGAACAAACTGCTCTTCCCCAACTGTTAAGCAGGGAAGACAGTGGGGACAGAAAACAGGGGCAGGTCAGGTGTGCAAATTTTCTTCTCAGTACACTGGTGTGGTGACTTTAAGTTTTTAGCTTTTATATTTTTCAATTTCTGTACTGCACTAGTGTACAATGAACTCTACATAGAATGCTTTCTTCACATTTTGGTCAGACTAAACAATCCTTCTGGGCCTGGGAACAAGGTCATCATCACAGCCTCAGGCCTGAAAAAGTATAAACAAAAGTGAATG
>WAAG01074614.1:30387-69027 GCA_013390105.1 Tichodroma muraria
CAATAATGACGGTGTGGGTGGGGGTGGAGAGCAAACCAGGGGAGTGTGACTTCATTACCTGAGGCTATAATTGAACAATTAACCTCTGATATGCAAACAGACCAAACTTATATCTGCCTGAAAAACTTGTGACCATTGTCCATCTTGGGTGTAACCTCTGCCAGGGTTTTGCACTGCCCAAGATGCATCCTTAGAAGGCCTTTTAATAAACACCTACTTTATTCTCTAGCTCTGTCTAGCCTCTGCTCTAGGTAGCCTCTCCAGGCATCAAGTGGAGACAGAATGGCCCAAGGTTTTCCCACAGTCCATTGCTCACTCTGGAAGATGTCACCAAAAATGGAAAGGCAGCAATTAAAAGAAAAGATCCTTCAGAATAAAGTCCTGCTGGGGAGAATAGCTGACACATTAGTCTGGCTGTTAAATGCACCACTGAAATCACTCGGTGCTGTCCTGCTGGGGGTACAGCCCCTGGAAAAGACAGGAAGAGCTATTCCAGCCAGGAATTTGCAACATTTCTCCAGACCTCTCTCCTCTTCCCCAGAGTGGGTAAGGCATTCATTTCCACAGCTTGTCTGCAAATACTTGCATTTACCTTGGAAACAGGCCCAGTCTAGGAGAGAGACCAAGAGACTTTCGTGCTTTGGAGACTCTAATCTGGTCACGACAGGAGTCCAGATGCAAATGCCTTTGTAACGTTGATGCACACTGTTGGGGGTTGGGTTTCTTTCTTACAGAATTTTCTCCCATAAATTGCTAGAGAACTGATTACTGGGTACTAATGGGTACTCGGGAAAGACAAAGCAAGTGGCCGGAGTCCGGGGAGAGGGCGGCATGCTGGATTTCATTCTCCCTGCGGGAGCCGCTCTCCCGGAGGGAGCAGCGAGGCTCTCGGCTCGCACTGCGGGAGATTTCCCCGGCCCCGCTGGAGCCCGGCTCGGGGTGCCCCAGCCCCGCCGGTCCGTGCGTGCCGGGAATTCGGAGCTGCTCCGCCCCTGCCCCGCCGGGGGCCGCGCCCGCTGCTCCTTCGCTCCTGCTCTGTTTCCCCGGGCCGTGTCCCGCAGCCCCTGCCCTGCCGGGGCCTTTCCCCGGCTCCAGCGATCCCCGCCGAGCTCCCGGCACAGCTCGGGCAGCGCCCGGGGCCTTCTGCTCAGCCCGGCCGCTGTGGCGGGCGCTGCTCAAAGGGGAAAGGCCTGCGCGGGAAGACTCGCTGCGCCCTGGTTCTTTTTGCTGTTAATGCCGCAGTTACTGATGTTATTTTGTTTGTCTTGTTATATACAGTAGTAAAGAACTGTTATTCCTATCCTCACATCTTTGCCTGAGAGCCCCTTAATTTCAAAATGATAACAATTCAGAGGGAGGAGGTTTTGCATCCTCCATCCCCAGAGCAGCTCCTGCTTTCCCTGGCAGATACCTGTCTTCCAAACTAACACACACGCTCAGCCCTGGATGTGACCAAAGGAGCTGGGGCCCATTTCTCCTGCTAAGAGAGGACTGTGGAAGAAACAGGATTCGAACAGTTCATTTTTAAATGACATAAAATGCAAAAATATTGCCACCACACTCGTGTCCTGTCTCACGGTGGAGTCAGCTGGAGGCAGCTCACCCCTGCTGACTGCCATCATTATACTGACAGTATGAATCTGAGGCTGCAGGAGCTTGGTCCGATGCACAGCTCCTGAACCACCAGAGAGCCAGGCTTGCGAGAAAGCTGTGACTGAAATGCCACCTCAGCAGCTCACAGAGGCTTTTTGTCCGCAGGTTGTAGAAAGATGCCACTTGCCTTTGTTTTACCTACAAAGACAATGGGCAAAGCATTTGGCTTTTCAAAGCTAACTTGGGTGATGACAAGAGCTTGTGACACGGCAACGTATTATTCAGAAAGATCACATAAAAGCCTTTTCATCTTGAAAATAAAGAGTACTGCTGCTCTGGAGAGGGCTGAGACCAACCTGCCAGGCAGTGGCTGTGGATGCCTCTCCCTGAACAGATTGCAGCAGAGATGAATGCACTGGAGTGGAAAAGCTCTTCCCTGAGATTTTTTGTGGCCAAAAACCAGATTTTGCTTCAGGAGTAGGTGGTTCATATTCTGTCTCTGATAACACAGGCAAGCTTTTCCTTTCTGCCCTGGGATGCTATATGCTATTCCAGACATAGGGGTGGATTAAGCCAGGCATTTTATATCCAGTTATGCTGAAGTAACCCAGCACTGGCAGGAAGGTTGGTGCATGCTTTGGTCTGACTGTGATTTAGGAGCCAATTCTCCTGCAGCGAGTCCTAGCAGCAAACAGAGCTCCGCAGAGAGGAGCACCAAGGACCACAGCCACTGGAATTTATCCCCTACAAACCCTTGTTTTGCAAAATGAGGGAATGCTTCCTTTTCCTGTTGCATTTACAGAGATTTTAAGCCCTTCCTCGTGGATCTCCCTCTCAAACATGCAATGGCACCTAGCACAGGCACCTGCACTTGAACACCTCCAGGTTACAACAAAACCTAAACAGCCATAAAGACACTACACCTGAAGTAGGAAAAAGGGTTGACCTGGAAAAAGAGAGATGTTACAAAGGAGATGTGAAGTTCAGGGCCATCTCTACATGAGCCAGTTTAATACCTATTACCACAAGTATTAGCTCAACAAGGCTTAGGTATTTCCGTGGAACCAAATTACATCCCTGAGCTGGCATTTCTTTTCCTTGCTCCAGCTGTAATGCCTGAACCATTCACTCATTGAGGGGGATACAGCCTTTATCATCATCCCAGCCTCCTGCGGGTTTTAAAGACCAACTGCCAGCCAAAATAAACTGCCTGTGGTTGCCATATAGCAAAGTGTCAGGAAATGTTGACTCATCCCTTGCACCAGGGCCATGCTGGTAACGCTGTGGGTGGTAGGGTTGGGAAGTGACAGAGGCAGCCAGGTGTGAGTCTGAGCCCTTCCACAGGGAGAGAGGGGAGCCCCAGCTGAGCCCCTGGTGGGTGCCCAGCTCCCGGGTGCCACAGCACCCACAGTGTGGGGCAAAGGAGTTTTTAAAGCCTGTCTGTTGGTTTTACTCCCAGCAGTAACCCCAGAGAAAGGGACCAAGCCAGCTCCACAATGGCTGTGCCGGGTGTTCTTGGATGTGCCTTCATCACACTAGTGCACGGAGCACTTCAGATGGCACATGAGGTGAGGGAGGACAGGCCACATGTTCCCAGCCTTTCCCCAGCTACCCTGCAGATCAGGGTCCTGCTGCAGACGAGCTCAAGTATTTTTTTCTGCACAGAAGATATTAGAGAGTTCAGCACTCCTGAAATGTGGGGCAAAGTGCTTAAAGTGCTCATGAGGGCTGCTTGAGTAGTCATCAGGAAGCATTTGGCTCAGGATCTGGATTGAATTTAGTCTGTCTGAGCCATGGCTGTCCCTGTGGTTCACTGTCCATCAGCTCCCATGGGAGGTCCTGGAACAGCTCAGGATTAGCCCAGTCCTCTCCCCAGAGGAAGAACTGCTGTGCCAAGAGCTGTTGAGGTGGTGCTCAGAGGTGGAAGGTACAAACTGACTGCTTGCTGCTACACAGGAGTCTCCTGGAGCCCCTTAGGCCATCTCCAGACTTACAAAATTGTTTTTAATGACTCATATCATGTCCTTCAGATGAGGCATTAAGCCAGGCTTCCTGGAGGGTATCAAAGTGGAATTTTATGACTGCACAACAGTTTTTCAGAAGCAAAAAGGATGCAGCAGCACTGGAGCAGAGTCAGAAGTACCACCTGACTCTCTCCATCAAGCAAGATAAAGCAGGACACTCTGTGCCTGAAGTGCTGGTGACACTGTGGGAGCACCACAGCTCCCCTCGGTCCCTGAACACAGACAGCTCATGCAGTTGTAAATTGTGTCATATTCATGAGAGGCTTCCTCAGGAGGCACAGTCCCCATCTTATTCCTGGGTTATTTTATCTTCAGTAGCATTTTGCAGGCACGGGGACATTTGAGAAATGCAACAAGTCTCCCTTAGCTGAACACAGCTGTGTTTGGGTAAAGGCTATCTGAATAAACCAGGAATTTCCGCTGCAGGAGACACGATTTCATTTCTGAGGAGAGAAGCTGAATCTGTGAGCACTGGGTATTATTCAGCACTTGAAACAGACACACACACACCCCCCAAGCAAAAGAAAGACTGTAGGTGCCATTCATTCAGCAGGCAGCATCAGTACCTGCCCCTCCTCAACTCCCCGGCAGCATGGAGCCAGAGCAAATAACAGCAATAATACAAGGCTGTAAACTCTGGAAGAAAGCAGACATCTGTTGCCCATCAGATATTACACCTTGGTGACCATGCAGCTCAGTAAGTATGAAAGTGATTACTTATACTTTGACAGCACAGCCGCAGCACATAAATGAGGAGCTTTGTGCTGCAGCCTGGAAAGGCAGAGCCACGAGCAGTGGGAGAAGTTACTCCTTCAGCTGCGAGGGTGTGCCCGTGTCTCTCCCGTGGCTGCTGTGGGACAGCCTGGCACAGAGCTGCAGGCTGGGGAAGAGCAGATGGACCCTCTCAGGTGCCCCTGATGTCCCCTGGGGCCATTAACCAGCAGCATCTGCTGAGGGCTGGGGCAGCCCAGGGCTGCAGGCCAAGCCATGGGCCAGGCTGTATCTGCAGCATCAAACCCCTGACTCCTAGACAAATGTTTTGTTGATCTGCCCAACTACCTACTAACCTTAATTATGTTCAGTACAGATAACCCTTTCTTCCCAAAGACTGCAGATAGGTACTTCTGGATTACAGCTAGTAGTGCTGAAATAACTGCCCGTGAAGCATTAAACACAAGTCCCCAACTCATTTGCTGCAGTGGCAGCAGAAGGGGCTCACAGAAAAGTGAGCAAAACCAGGCATGGAGAAAGCCCAGAGGATGGGAAACATTTTAGGACTGACAGTTCATGGAGATGAAGAACGTGAGTCAGTGATAATTGTGGAAGCTGGCAGGTTTTCTCATTTTTGATACAAAAATAAAAAAGTTTTCACTAGAGCTGGGATGAGGGATATAAAACCCAGTAATTCATGGCATTAATTTGTTGTGTCTTCTTCTGAAGTAGCTGGAGATTGCAAGTCTTCAAGGGAAAAACCTGGACCAGAAACCCAATCCAGCAACACCTATGTTTTTATGCAAAGAAACCTGGGCTAGTTTAAATAGAGGCCCCAAGCTGAAAGTTCCATCTCTCTGTCCAAACCCTCTGAAGTAAGTCTTGAATGATGCACAAGTAAGACAAGTTTCACATCTCATTTTTCTTCCCTCAGTCTCCTCTCAGGAGCAGACAGATGTAAACCAACCCCTGTAATTCCAGCCAAGCTCGTGCTCTTTTGCAGGCACTGTAGCAGGGATTTAGACCCCCACTCTGTCCTCTGCAAAGGAGACCTTGGGACAGCCCCTCCTGGCAGATGGTGTCACACTCACAGCTGATTCTGTCTTTGCTGAAGACAGCTGATGCTGTCTTTGTCCTGCAACAAAGACAGGGCTTGGAGAGGAGTTTCAAGACCACCTTGGAGAGGATGGGTCCCTTTTCTTGGTGTCAGCTCTGTCAGATGCAGCAGATGCAATGCAGAGATCACAAGGAGATGCATGTGGAGATCTGGCTTCTGGTCCTGCCAAATCTGAATTACGGGTGTCTGACATGACCCCTGGATCATGCAACATTGATGCTCAAGCAGCCATCTTTAGAGGAATGGGATAATGGAGGTTTTATCCACTCTGTCTTGCAGCAGAGCTGCTAAATCTGTAGGTTTTCTCTTCCCCACATCTCTGCCCCAAGCTTTGCAATTCTATACCTGTGTTTCTCAAGGTCCTTCCCCAGCCAACTGTCTATAAAGATTCAAACTGTGACCTGCAACTCAAACCTTTTCACAGGCATTAGGGGAGTATTAAATGGGAAATTCTAAAACTAAAATATCGTTTCCCACTGCAAGTGTTTAAAAAAAATAAAAAAGTCTGCTTTTAATTAGAAAGAAAAATAAAAAGCCCTGCAGTTGACAATAGTCTCTTTTCTACCCACCACACACACAGTCTCAAATCCTCACTGTCAGTAGAGCAACAGAACTCCTCTGAACTGGTGCATTTACACTGAGATGGGCTCTGGCTGAGGATCTGGCCCAGCCAGTGCCTGGACAAGCTTGGAAAATCTCTGGAGAAGGTCCCCCGTCTCCCTCCTTCCAGGCACTCGGGTTCCTGTTGAGTACCTCACACCTCTCTGCTGGGAAATGTATGATTTATTTGGCAGCTGGGCTTTCCCTCCCGGGGAGCTTCCTAATAGATCCGTGAAAGCAAAGGTTATGTAGAGGCAGCTCCAAAGATGAAGTCATTGGCTTTGCTCTGAGCCCAGAGATTTTAGCCAAGCCCGATGGTTTCAATAAAGAGGAGCTCGTGAGTTTGCAGTTTGCCCAAAAGGGATGAAGGCTCTCTGCAGTGCCAGGTGAGGCTGAGGAGGGAGGGAGCAGCCCCTGCACGGCCTGGCAGGGGATAGCCTGGAGTGACGAGCAGGGCACTTCCCTAAGCTGTCTGCAGTTGCGTGTCAGGCCCGATTCCTCCCTGACTGAAGGCACCAAAGCCATCTCTAAGCCCTCCTGCGGGCAGGTGGCCCAGCCCCTCCTGCGCCCAGGGACCGCACAGCTCGAGGCGCTGGGCTCACACAGGCTGCCCTCCTCTGCCCCACCAGCAGCACCCACACCCGGCTGCTCAGGTTTAGAGTGTGCTGCCTTCGCAAACGAATTCCCAAACAATCAGTATCAGTCAGCGTTACTGATTATCCATACTTAGAGCTGCTCATAGAGACTGATCAGAGGTGAGCATTAGATTTGGTGTTAGGAAGAAATTCTTTGCTGCGGGGGTGCTGAGGCCCTGGCACAAGGTGCCCAGAGCAGCTGTGGCTGCCCCTGAATCCCTGGAAGCGTCCAAGGCCAGGCTGGATGGGGTCTGGGATAAAGGGAGCTGTCCCTGCCCGTGACAGGGGTGGAACCACAAAATCCCGGTGGTCTCTTCCAACCCAACCCCTTCTGTGATTCCATGAGTACATTCACACGAGAGAAGGGTTTTCCTAGAGCAGAAATGCAATTCTCTGTATACCTGTAACACTCTGGTGTACAATAGGTACACATGTGCAGATGCACAGCTGAGAGGAGCAGTGGGCACAAAGCAATGAAATAAGTTGTCTTTTCGACCTCACCAACCCTCTGCCTGCTAATCCATCTCCCTTGAGTTGTATTTCCAAGTCCTTTGAACAATTTCCAGCAGATCCTATTGGAGATGGGGGAAAAAGAACTAACATAAAGTGTTCTTCTGTCTCAGGAAAAGGTACATCCATAGCCAGGACTACATTGGCTAGAGAGTCTCACAGGCAATTTTCAGGCCAGGTCTTTTTTCATCTTAATTGAGCATTTGCTTTTCATTTTGGAAGGTTCTGAGCTAATGCCCTTTTCTTTTTTTTTTTCCCTTCTTTTTGTATTTGTATATAATTACATGCTGCTAGAGTAATTTAGGCCAGATCCACGTCCCAGTGAAATGACTGTGAATATCTTCAGCAACTTCAGTCTGAAAACAGCATTCCAGCCCTCACAGAACTGATTAAATACTTAAAACCCCAATCTTGTAAATATTTTTGTGAATGAAAGTAGTTGGCTGTGACTCACAAGCATTTGGAAAACCACAGGGCATTAGGGAAATGTCTGCAATTCATAAAAACTTCACACGAGTCAGCCTAAATTAGCATTCACCCCAAATTTCATAGTTTCTTATTCGTTGCTCCCTAACTTAAAACAACATGGAAGTAGGGGTGATGCTGTGGGACTTGAGGGACCAGTCACAGTCCTGTAAAGCCGAATTGCAAACACCAAGCACTTGCATAGGACACATCATGAACTGCCCTCTGACAGCAGCTTTCCAGTCAAAGTGCCTGAAGAATTATTACAACTAAAAGCCCTCAGTCAAAAATGTTTCCTGAGCAGTTCACTGAGACAAAATCTGCACATGAACTCATTCCATCAGCAAGACCCAAACCCCTGTGGTCCATAAGTTGCTGCCCTCCCTTTAAAGTCCAGTGTCATCCCTTGCCAGAGCCATAAGGATGCCCTTCACCTTCCCATTTCTCTAGCAAGGTTTTCAGAGAAGGAGCAAATGCCCCTGATCTTCCTCACTATAGAGGACAGGAACAGTTTTAACATGGTGTGTGTATGCCATGGAAAGGGGTATAAGTATCTCCATGATCCAAGATTGGCTCCCAGCCAGTCAAAAAAATTAGTATTTATGTGAGCCATGATTAAATTTCACCCTGAGACCTGCAGAACAAAGGAGTCTTTCAAAGGAAAGACACCAAGACTGTGAAAAATGCCAGGTCAAATTTTTTCCACCAGAGAAATCTAAATTTTGATCATATTCAGTGTGACTGGTCCTTTCAATGACCCCATAACACAGATTATGGGTTGGTGTTGTTTTCTCCTCTGAGGAGCTTGCCACGCCATCTCAGCTGTGCTCCAGCACTCAGGTTATGAGGCCTGAACTGTGCTCCAGCTTTTGACAACAATCCTTGGAAGATACGTGAACACCACTCCTGAGCTCCCTCATCCTGGAAGCATTAACTGAGCTCCAAGAGGCATCATAAGGAATGGTTAATTAATAATAAGCCTGGAGAACAGCGTCCAGTTATTTCTGTAAAGCTCACCCTCTCTGACACCTGGCTGTGAAACACAATTGTTGTGCTGTAACACAAACAAGAAGTATTTGCAATAATTACCTTGCCTGGAGTGGATTTTCACCCATTACACTCACAGAGCAGAGCCATCAAATCCAATTCCTCAGGGAGACAGGTCCATGTCTGATATCCAAGCACAGTCTCCTAGAAACTCACACAGCCTGAGCAGGGCACTGCTCCCCTGCAAGGGCAGGACACCTCAGAGAATGAAGGGGACCCCTTCTAAGGGACATAGCTGTTTGAAACTCTTCAAAAGATATCCTGTAGAAGCACAAACTGAGGGGAATTCTATCTTTCCTGGATGTGCTACAGCGGTAAGAAGCAGATTTTGGTGAGCCTCCCAAAACAGAAACCTGTCCAGGTTAACCTCAGTTTATTCCTGCTGTTTTAAGAGAGTCCATGTCTTCTGCAGGGTCCTCATCTGGCAGCTCCAGAAGCTGCTGTGCCTCCCTTCCCAATCCAAGGAGCTCCAAGCACCTGTTTAAGGGGTCTGCCCTACATCCAGCTGTGCTGCACAAGGGTGTGATGACAATATAGCTGGCTCCAGGCATTGCTGGTCCTGCTCCACGGGAATCATAGCTCTGACACTCAGCAGATAACAGGAGAGAGGATATAAGGGGAGTGGGAGACTGAAGTTTAAGTGACACCAGGTCAGTGGTGTTTCAGACAAGTTTAGGGATGACGTGGATTAACCCCTGTCCAGCAGCTGTTCCTGCTGGGCTTCATGGGGAAGCTGGACTTGACTTGGGTTATACAGGGAGTCAGGACCTTTATTAAATGCATTGATAGGTATTTAGTCTTAATTTAATCAAAACAAGCTATTTCAAAGAGCATGGATTCCTCTGCAAATTGAACTAATTGGTTTAAAATATCACACCCACCTAAACAGGTGCAGCTTCATTTAGAAAATGCCATAATGTCCATCAGAAAGGCAGGCTCTTTTTTTAAAGACCACTTAGTGGAGCTGGAGGGAGTAGACAAGATTTTGGGGCCAAAAGCTCTTCTGCTGTGCCTCAAATCTGAAATGAAAGCATTTTCCATATTCTTCACTTCTGAGTCCAGACTGCCAACACCAACAAGGGCTGAACACAAATTAGGAGGGAAGGTGTGATTAATATTTTATATGCCACATCCCTCTACAACGTGGATAGGGGTGTGTTTGGACCAAAATGGTCTTTTAAACAAATGAAATTATCAACATAATACAAGAGTTCCTTGGTTTTTAAAATATTCTCCATGAATATTTTAAAATACCTTGAAATCCTTCCTGGCACTTTTAGCAATTTTGCTTCTTCCAGAAGAGATGCATCTGTCATTCAGAAAGCCCAGTGACTATGCTTTTCTGATTTAATGGCAGTAATTTTTATCAAAGAAGACTTTTAGCTTTGAGCTACTGAGGACACTGAATCCTGAGGAGCACTTAGCCAGCCATTCCACCCCAGTTTGGATGAGCTCTAAACAAAGCAGAAACGGTAAAGTCAGAGCCCTGTCCAGCTGACCTTGATGTGCCCAGGGACGGGGCATCCACCCCCCTCTGCAGCCTGTAGCAGGGCCTCACCCACCCCTTGCAAGAACTGTCACCAGAGCTGTGTTTAAATCTGCTGAGTGGAGGTAAAAAGGAGCTTTGGTTTCAGGAGGAATCCTGTCTCCTCAGCATCACCTCAGCCCACTCCAGGGCGGGGTTTCCAGCAGGGGTGCCTTGCACAGCAGCTCCGATTTGCATCACCCCAGGATCTGACCTGCATCCACCCCGGAGTGCAGCTCACTTTGGGAAGCACCTGCCCCACACCAGCTAATGCCTTTTCTATGTCTGGTACTCCTGCAGTCACAGAGGAGATAGAATTAGGGTCTGAACCTCACTGTGGCACCTTAATGCAGTTAAAATGTCTGTTCTACAAATTCTCTCCAATAAAAAAGTAGACTGTAAAGCAATGATGGAGGCTAAACTCATTACAACCTCTTCAAAGTGCAGTGTGAGAGCAATAAAAAAAATAAGAGAGACAATAATTCTGTGGATGCTGATTTCCATGCAGTGAAAGAACACCATGAAAGGAGCACATTTACAGGTAGGACTTCACCGAAACACTCCCACATCCTCCCTGTCAGGCTTTGCAAGGGAATCCATTTTCCCATGACACCGAGCCCAGAGGACACCGTGGGATCTGTTGTGGGGCAGGAAGGTGGAGATAGGCAGAAATTTGGAAAGGCAGAACGAGATCTGGGTAGCCAGAAACGGGGCAAACCAGCAGGTCAAGAACCCACTAAGTGAGGCAGGAATGTGTCGTGATAGTCTGTCCTAGAAATACGGGAATCATGGAAAACAGGGGGACGCTGGGATCCCATGAAAAGGGGAAGGATGTGATTGTAAGGGCGGCTCAAGGCAACCTGAGGACAGCTTTTTGTGTGCGGCGATGAGTGAGGGAGCGTGGTGCTACGGGCTGGTGGGAGGGTGACGCTGCCTTCCCAAAATTGTCTGCGCGGGGCAGGCGCTGGGCTCGGCTGCCGCACTGCCGGGCTGGCCGGGCCGCTCCGGGGGGCATTCCAGCGCCACGCTGCACGGGAACCGGGGACCAGCGGAGCAAAGCAGGGTCCGGGTTCACGTACTGGGTGGGCAGGGGGCACAGGGGCGGTACATAATAGGCAGGGGAGGCAGTGGGTGAGAGACAAGGGACACAGGCAAATGGGGTGTCGAGGGAAGGAGAACTTTCCAGAGGGGAACCGTATAGGGAAGAAAGCAGCAGGGAAGGCCAACGGGCCAAGGGGGGTGCAAAGAACTAGGGCACACTTACATAAAACTGCAGAGCACTATGGGACAAGGCCTTTTCTATATCTTATACTTCTGGGAATATTTCTTATATTTCTGTACCTTCTCTCCGTGCCATGGCCACTGCAGGCTCATGAGACTCCACAAGGGAGCAGAGAGGAGCCCCAGGAGTGGAGGTCACTCAACACCTCCCAGGGCAGCCTCTAAACCAGCTCAGACCAGGTGCACAGTTTTGGTCCTTGCTGTGCAAAAAAGCTGTGGATGGGCTGGAGGGGACCCAGGAAAGGGCCACAAAGATGATCCAAGGAAGGGGAAGCTGCCATGTGAGGAAAGGGGGGAGCTGGTCTTGTTCAGCCTGAAGAAGGCTGGGAAGAGACTGTATCAATATCAGTACTTAAAAGTGGCTACAAAGAAGATGAAGACTTGTTTTTTACAAGGAGTCACATGGAAAAGATGAGGGTACAATGGATAATGGGTGTAAGATACTCCTGGGGAGATTCCAGTTAGACACATGAGGAAAATTTTTCACAATGAGACCAGCCAGGCATTGAAATAATCTCCTAAGGGAGGTGGTGGATTTCCCAGTGTTGGATGCTTCCAGGATGTGGCTGGACAGAGTGCTGGGCTGTCTCATCTAGAGCATGCTTTTGCCAGGAAAGGTTGGACCAGATGATCCCTGATGTCCCTTCCAGCCTGGGGTTCTAGGAAGTCAAGGGAAGGTTTAACATCTCCCAAAGCAAATGAGCCCTCTAAGGGAAAAAAAAGAAGGGCATTTTAAAAATTGCAGAACTGGGCTAGGAGAAAGCAGTTTGCAGGACTGCATTGATTTAAAGTGGGGCAATGTGCCCCTTGGTTTAGCTCCCGTTTCCAAGGGTGTATGAAAAGTCCTGCCTGTGGGGAGAAAAAGGGTGACACCAGCTTTTCCCATGAATGTGGTGCAGGTAGAGCCTGCCCTGTGGGTTATAAACAAAGTTTCTCCACATCATTTGCAAGAGTTGCAGAGCTGCCAGGTTGGAAGTCTTCACACACACAAAACATTTCTTATCATGTATTCTACTGCTCTCATCCTGATTTTCATCTTCAACTCATATGTAAACACAAGAGTAATCTGTATTATCTGGGCTGAAGCTCAATTGCTTTGAACCAGCTTTCCTCTGGGGAGGTGTGGGATGCTGCCCTGATGTACAGCACCAGGTACCCAGCATGGGACCAGCCCTTGGGTAGGAAAGGTACAATGCTGGGCATCCAAATCCTGCTGGAATTAACCTGTGTGTCCCACTTGCACTCTCTCTCAGATTGCACTTTACTGCAGGGCTGTGATGTGCAGATAGGGCAGGCACAAGGGTCTGTATTTGGTACAGGGAAGCAAAATATCTGCAGTGGAGGAACTGTGTGCACTAACACATTTATTTGTTATTATGAAGTGCAGCAGAGCAGATAAAACCATTAGATATTTAAAAATTAGTTAATGCTAGGATGCAATGATTTGGGCATTCCTAATGCAGCTTTAAATTGGATCAATATTTTCCAGTTCATTTTACTGTAGATTTTTAACCCTGCTCTTGCACTCGTGCTCCGTGCTCTGAGCAGCAGAGGAAGGGAACATTTCCACCGGGATGTGACCAGTTGTGTTTCAGGAAGTGCGTCAGCTCCTGGAAACTTGCTAGGCACCATCTCTTTCATTCAAGAGAGCTTAATTGTCATCCAGAACATCTGGGACAATCTCTCAGGGGTTTGTGTTGACAGAACATTAACTAACACACGAAAGCTCTGGGATCCCATGACATGATCCATCACTGAGCAAAGACAAGTTGCCTGTTTCACATAGGATGAATTCATTGAGGAGCCAAATCATTAGCATAGAAAGGTCATCTCCTTGTCTGTCATTATTGTGTGAGGCAGATAGTCTATAATGTGTGCAGCAGTTCCCCATGGAGCAGCAATCAGCCCCTTGCTACATTATTTGATTGTTCTTTTTAAAGCTGGTGAAGAGCTTTCTCACTAGGCTCTGCAGCTGTAAACACCTGAAAGGAAATGTATAAATATTGTCTGCTTCTGACTTCTGTGTATAAGCATGGACACCCTGAGATAAAAAAGTTTATGAGTATTACTACTCTCCTCTAGACAGTCAGATTTAAAGATCCAGAATGAATTCTATATTGCTTGTAGGAAAATAAGATTTCAGATTTAAATTGCAGTAGTTTGCACCTGAAACAAAAACTCCATCATGTTTTTCTCCCTGGTTATAGCCAAAGCTGTGCCAGATAGTTCAGCCATGTGGCTTTAAATGTCCACCAACAAATGTCAACACTGCTGATTCCTCTGGCTGTATCTCCCAGAAGGTCAGGTAAATCTTGCCAAGCCAGCACTAGCTGGACAATTTTCACCTCATCAGCCAACCTGCTGAATCTGCAAATAACATCAAGAAAATGCCCCCAAAGCAACATATTTTGGAACAGGACAAAAAAAAAAATCAATCATTTTGTTCTGTCAGTGGTGAGCATATGGTTTATGTCCTTTCATTACAAACTTGGATATCATCCCATTTGGCACTTGAAAAGTAAAAATCCATCCCAGCTATGAATATTATTTTATTGTGGCTTGGGCTTTGGAGGTTTGCATGTTCGCCACTCTCTTCCACAGTGCTTGGTTTCCAGTGATGCTGGAAACATGAGGTGCTCTCTGTCACCTCCTTTGTCTTGTGCATCTCCCAAGGATGGCACTTGATTTTTGGGCAGAACACCTCTGCCCTCTCCTGCACTGAGTCCGTAGCTGCTGCTCTGCAGCTGGGAGCAGAAAATAGGTGTTAAATTGGGCAGGTAAGTCTTCAGTGTGTCCTTAAAATGCCATTTTGGGCAGCGCCTGTTGCCCTGCACACGGGTCTGTAACATTCCCACAGTTCTGGCAGGAATGACAGTGAGCACACGATGATAAAGATGCATATTTCAGCTGGTCTGAGGATCAGGATGAAATCTGGCCCCTAATCACCAGTGACACATCTCTGGAGTGTCAGTATTTCATGGACCTTGGAGGCTTTGCAGTCCATCCTCTCAGAGGCAGAACCATCCCACCTGCCTTTGTGATAACCTTGCAAACAGATCTATAGCACTTCATGGTATTTCATTTCAGAGGTTCTCATTCAGAAAAGAGGCACTGAAAATCCATAACAATTGAAATATAGTGGAATTTGAACCAAGGTCACGCTAGCTTGAGAGATGACCTGCCATGTTCAAAATTAGCCTTACCCAATGCATGTGCTGCTCAGTTTACAAGTGATGCTCCGACCCCCTGAAATTCAGACTGACAAAAAGAAAAATGTTTGCAGGAAGGGGTGGACTGGGCAGAAGGAAGCTGTATGATCGTTTCAGCTATCTTCATGCATAAAACAGGCCAGCAAACATTACACTGAAATTCCTGTAGTGAGATCATAGATGCTTCTCTGAGCTCCCTTTACCCCTGTGAAGAGCAGGAAAAAATCCAGGAAAAAAACCCAGCCTTATTGACCTCTCTAGGGCCAAATTTCCAAGGTCCCTTGGGGCAGAACAAAAAAATCTATGTTTTTCTATGTTATAAGCATGACTGCATCCCTGCCCAGGAGCAGGGCTGATTGCTTGTCTCAGCTCCATTAATATGCTATTGGCATTTTATGCATGGAAAGGGTGACCTATTGCTTTGCCTGTTAATAGATCTCCCACCCAGGAATGTCTCTGTAAACCAGCTTTCTCTGTTTGGAGTCACACTGGTTGACCTCAGAGGGTTGTTTTTCAAAGGATTTTGCAAACCTATCACAGAACAGCTGCGTGATGCACTTCTACCAGTTTTGTCCTAATTGACATTGACTACAAACAGGCTTAGCCTAAGCCAGAGTAAGTACTCTTGTGCTGGGGGAGGATCTGCACAAGGCTGGCCATGTGCATGGAAACTGGACCCAGTTTAGCTGTGGCCAAGCTCTTGGGTACAAGATAGAGGGCTTTGCAAAATGAACAAGGGCAGCATGGAGGGATGTGGGAGTAATTGGCTGGAGACGCCCATATCTGAAGGAAATCAGGGTGATTTGGTGTCTCAAAGCTGTCTTCAAAGGATACATTTAATGCTGCTCAAAAGTTTTCTAAAAAATGCAATTTCATCAAAGTGGAAATTGGAGGAATGTGTCCACTCCAACAAGGGCTGATCTGAAAACATCCTGAAATATCGAGTTCAGGGGGGGTTGGCAGCAAGCCCTTCAGCTTGACACACCTGGGCTGGAGCAGCCAAAGCTGGTTTTCAAAGGATTTTTTGGCATCACAGACAGAATGTGGTTTTTTCACTTTGAAGGCAGCATGCAGCCATGCCCTCCCCTTGAAACAGGAGTTCTGATAGACCTAATCCCTTTGCCAATCTGCTATGACAGAAAAAAACTGGAAATATTCTACCAGGAGCCTAAGCCTGTGTTAATATTTTTAATTTCAAACACTTGATTTCCTAATTCCTGTGCTGTCTAGTCATGGACATCACAGCAGCCATCCAGGTGTGCTGCTGGTGCCAGGCTTTGCCAAAGCCAGCACAGATCCAGCATCCCGTGGGACACCAGCGTGCTGGGCTGGCAGGGGCTCTGCACCCCACGGCCCCAGTGCTGGTGCTGATGGCCTTGTGACACAGAGAGCAGCAGCCAAGAGGTGCCAGAATCACCTCAAGCTCTGCGTGTCTCAAGCAGGGCTGGCAAATGGTGACAATGACTTGCTCTGACTTGCATTTGTCCAGTGTCTACTATATTAACAAAAGGGGGAGAAAGAAGCCTAAGTAATGGATTTTTTTCTGCTTCATTTTACTCCCACCTTCTCTACCCCCTGTAATCTGATTTTTTACACCTCATTTATGTGTTTTTATTCAGCTCATCTTTATGTTTTCTTTTTTTTCCCACCTTTGGATCAGCTCTCTCCCCATGTCTGGCACCTGTGATTATATCCTTCAGCTTTACAATGCAGACTTGCAGAGCAGCATTTAATAACAGGGAGGATTTGACTGACTGGAGCTTTGATAATGGTGGTGGGAAAAGCACAATCACTGCCTTTTTGACAATATACTTTGCGCAGAAAGCCTTCGACAGTGTCACAATCTGATAAAAAAATTCCCAGATTCCACCCATAATTGTACCTTCTCTCCTGTACCTATCCACCTTCTTTTCAAAACTAAGCTATTGTGGGTGACACCACTCTCCAGGAAGGTGGGGGTGGTGGGACACAAACCTGAAGAGAGACAGAGAGGAGGAAAAGAGTTCAATTCACCATGATTCTGTTCAGCCTCTCTACCTGCCCACTCTCCCACCTGTCTCTTTTCATATGATACCTTTTTCTCAGCCATGGGCAGGCCAGCACCATCTGGGATAGGGTGAGGTTTTAGGATGAAAAAATATCGCCTGATTGGTGCCATTTCTAACAAAAAAGAAGACCGAAGCATTTTCAGGAATTTAGAAAGCCAGGTGAACTAAGAGCTTTCACAGTGTTCGATCACCAGCTCCACTCTGAGTCCTTGTTGGGAGGAGGAGCAGGGACTGTGGGTGCTCAGCTGATGCTAAAACTAAGGTGCATGTGTGCTCTTGCTGCCTTGGGGCTTCTCAGGGTGATGGACCCCACAGCAGCTCTGAAAATCTACAAACACCAGGAAAATGCCCCAAAAGCAACATGAGGGTGGCTGGCCATGGCCCTAAGGCATGCATGGTGCTTCCCAGCTTTGGCTGGACTTTGGGTTAGGCCACATGGACTTTACTGCTCCAAAACCATTTATAGACATAGGATGGACTGTCCAAAGTTCTTCAAGAGGTGTCCATGCCCACCTCTGGTGGCCAGAGATTAAAGCACATTCAGTGCCCCAAACACCACCAAGAGCTCAGGATGTACAACTGCTTTTGGGAGCAGGAAGGGGACAGGGCTGTGGCCACCCCCTCCCTCCCCAGATATCCATCCAAACACTGCAAATCAGAAGAGACCTCCCAGCGCTGGTCTTCTGATTTAAGCCAGCTTAAATAAAAACAAGCCAGGAGTCTGGAGGGCTGCTGTGGCTGAGGAGGGTTTGAGGCACTGTCCTGGGTCGATGCTGAAGTGTATCCCCATTCGTCTGTTTAGCTCAGAAATGAGTTTTGCACCTTTAAAACTGGATCTGGGAGTGAAGGGGGGAGCAGGAGAAGTGGTGGAATGTCTGAGGCAGTTGTTTTCAAAACATAAAGATGAGAGTTTTCAGCCTTCCTTCACACACAGCCTGTGCTGTCTGCAGTGCGGACGGTGGGAGAGCTTTCCTTTGCTTTTTGTTAATTTTCTGCTAGCTGAAGCAGAGAAGTTCTCCGGACTGTGGTTTTTCTTTTTTCCTGGAACTATTCAAACCTGCTCTGGACTGAAACCCAGAGGAGCACCAGGAGCTCACACCTGTGGCCCTCCAGGCCTGCCGCAGGGACTGACCCAGACTGAGTGAGCTGAGCTGTGACCCACGGGAGAGACTTTCTGAATCTGTCATCTCTTCAGAGCAGCAAGAGGTTTTGTTGTTCAGTATTGTTCATTTGTTGTGCTGGGGAGTGCTTTGCCTTTAAAATAAACAATTTTTTCCACTTTTCTCCAAAGAAATTTTTTCCCGAACCAGTTGGGGGGAGGGGCTGTTTGAATTTGTTTTCTAGAGGAACCCCATTTGGAGGTTTCTTCCCAAATTTTTCCTAAACCAGGACAGGCACTCTCAGTGCTGCTGCAGGCAGTGACAGGCACTCAAGTCCCTGCTCAGCCATTCCTCACACTCTGTCTCACTGAATTTCCAGTAAACCAGGATGTTGCTTCCATCAATGCTGGCAAGGGACCAGCACTGTGCAAAAGCTTTTAAAAAGCATCCCTGAGAAGAGAGTCAAGTCCAGGCTGTCCCAACTGTGTGGACATGGCACACCTGATGTTAAATGGCGGGGGAAGCAAGAAGCTGAGCAAACATCCAGGAAGGTTGTAAGGATGGGGGTTACTGGCATCAGTTTCTGGCTTAATACAGTAATGTGGAAAAGAAGCTGCTGTTGTGATGGGGCAGGGCTTGGCCTTTGGCAGGAGGGGCTGCCTCCGGGCTGTGACCAATACAGCTCACAACGCTGACCCCGTGCTGCCGGCGCAGAGCTGCTGCGGGCAGGGGAGGCAGAGCTGTCCCCAGAGCCCAGACAGAGCCAGCGAGGGCCAGACACCAATCCAGAGTCACAGAATCACAGAATGCTCTGGGTTGGAAGAGACCTTAAAGACATCTCATGCTCAGCCCCTGCTTTGAACGTTCAGGGACATCTTCCACCGGAGCGGGCTGCTCCAAACCCTGTCCAGCCTGGCCTTGGACACTTCCAGGGATGGGGCAGCCACGGCTGATCTGGGCAACCTGTGCCAGGGCCTCAGCATCCTCACAGCGAAGAATTTCTTCCCAACATCTAATCTAAATCTCTTATCTCTTGGTTTAAAAGTATTCCCTCATGTCCTATTGCTATCTACCCTTGTAAAAAGTCATTCTCCCTGCTCTTTCATGAGTCCTGTCTCAATACTGAAAGGCTGCTGTGAGTTCTCCCTGGAGCCTCCTCCAGGTGAGCACCCCCAGCTCTCCCAGCCTGGTGCCAAAGCAGAGGGGCTCCAGCCCTTGAAGCACCTCCATGGCCTCCTCTGGACCCCAGCAGGCCCATGTCTTTCATGAGCTGAGGACTCCAGACCTGGATGCAGCACTGCAGTTACAGGTATTCACCCACACCTGCTCAAGGATGGAACCCTTCCCTCACCTGGATTCAGGGTCAGGGCCAGAGCAAATACTGACTTGGGCTTACAAGGGGATGATATAAAATCCTCTGGGATTTTGTAATGCCAGCTCTGAGGCCAGCACACTGGTGTAGAATGGGGATTTCTAAGGCACAAGCACAGCACAACCAACGTGGTGCCAGGGGTTCAGCACCACCTTATCCCCACCCCTGCAGGCTCCTGCACCTCAGGGTGCCTGAACACATTTCCATTGGTTCACAAGTGATCCCATAGCCCTGTGGCAAATAATGGCATCTGGGGCTGGGCTGTGGGAAGCACTGAGTTAGAACAGTACCTTTTTTATCTCTGCTGCTGCATTAGGCTGAACTAGGCTTTCTTCTGTTCAGGCTCACTTTGAAATAATATGTCCAAAAAAAGAGCCCCCCAGCTATCACTGAAAACAGAACCCATCTGGTGTACATATATAACTGAGATTTTGCTTTTGAAAAGCAACCTTGGTTTTTAAAATTAGATTTTAATATTTTTTATTATGGCTAAGGCCATGCGAATTCTCTTGAGTAAAGGATCTTTTTGCAAAAGAGAAAACTAAGTTCAGTAATGTTAAAACCTAAAAGTTTATGCCAACATCTACAGGAACATCAGCCCTAGACCCACTACTCAGTTCAAATGCTTTCTAGGTGCAATGTGTTTAGTCGTTCTTCTTTTATATTAACCTAATGTAACTTAAAAGCAGAGCTGTTCTCACTGCTGTTCTCTTCCATTCCCCAAATCAAAACACCTACTTTTTCACTGAATGAGACATTTTTGGTAGCTCTAACTTTTTATCATTCACCCAGGGGGAAAAAAAATATTCATCCAAAGCATTACGTTTTGTTTAGGCAGCAAATCCAAAGGAAATCTGTATTTCACACAGGTTTAACAGGAGCTCTTGTTTTAAATAAGAGAGTGAAAAAGGAAATAGCTGCTCTTAAACTGTGAATAGCTGAAGTAGTAGAATATCAGAGTAATGAAACAAACATTCATTGACTTATTTTGTTCTCTCTGGGTGGTGATCAGCCCTCCAGTGTGGGTTCTTTGCTTATAGCCCTAAATTAGCAGTGCAGCCATGCAATGGGATGGGGATGTCAAGGAGCCAGCCAGCCACTCCTTGTGCAAAGGAATATGAAACAACTCCATGCTAGTCACTACTTTTTTTTTTATCCCATTGTGCCATTCCTTTTGGGGGAATCGTGTTTTTACACTTTATTACCCAGTGCTGTGTCCTGCTCCATTAAAATCAATGGCAGCCGAGCTGGCAGTCGTTTGGTTATGGCCTTCCAGGCAGCTCTGACACTTCTGGGAATCAGGAGCACAAGAATAATGCCTTTCAATAAGCAGCTTATCGACCAAGCAGGAGTTAAGTGAACCTGTGGTGTACTTCTCAAGTTTCTCTCCTCTCACATGATTATTGCACTTTACTCCTGCTTTGCTTTTGTTCTTTGGACAATCTATCCCTTGCAACGACTTGCCCCAGCCCCAGCCCAGCAGGAAGGGTGTGCTGGAGTAAAAAGACAGTGGCTTTCTCCCCTTGGTCCCACCAGCTCCTTCCTCTCTAAATTCTGGGATCACCGGCTGCTACACCAGTAACCAACCTACTGGAGATGGATTTCCAGCTTTCTAACAAAAATTGGGCTCACAACCTGATCTTCAGAGAGGCACAAGAAAGGAGGAGAGGGTGCACAAGCTTCAGCACAAAGATTTTCCTTGAGAAGCACAGGAGATATTGTCCATGCTTCCTCCTAACTCCTCTAAACAATTACAATAGAGGTGCTGTAAAGAAATCCTGGGAGGAAAAAAACAAAGTGCAAAGCAAAATCAGACCCAGTTTTGATTTTTTTCACAGTTGAAATGGAGAAGCCCAGCAAGAAGCAGTCTGATGAGTCACAGTAAAGCCAAAACTGGGACATGACAGACCTTGTGTTTTCTCTTTGGGGATGAAATGGTCACCTCTCAGCTCTGGCTTGGCTGGGATGTCCCATATCCATTACAAACAAGGCCAGTTGGACCCACTCAGGTGAGGGACTCAAGAGCAGCTCTGTGCTCCAGCACACAGAGCTCTGACCTCAATGCCTCTCATCACAGGGCTTCCCACAGACATCCCAAAGCAGAGAAAGGAAATCTTAATGCAATTTATGCTCCAGTGTTACAGGAGAGACCCAGAACTGAGACTGAAAGTCTGCAGGACCTGGGAGCTGACATCTGTTAAGCACCTACTCAGATAACCGAGGCTACGCTGCACAGCCAACAGCTCCTGACCTCTGCTTGGCACCAGGCAAGGCACACAGACACCCGCAGAGGTTTCATTTCTTTAATGCCATTATCTGGTACATTTTACAACCGTTACAACAATATCTACTACTCAAATACTACTCAAAGACAGTAAACATCCATGGATTACAACCTGTACCCTGCAGCTCCTCTATGTTGTGCAAAGCAGCATTACAAGCATTATTTAAGCTCCAGCCAGGGACCATTTCATTGACCAAGACAAGTAGAGGTGAAAGCATGTTGTGGGTTTCTCCTGTGTTCAAAAGCTGCTCCCGTGCCTGTGGTGTGCACAACATCTGCTGTGCAGGGCACCTGCTGTGGTGCAGGAGCAGGACGTGTGGGAAGAGTTTAATTACTCACCATGGCAACCTACATTAATAGCTGTCATCCCCCACAATAAACTGGGTCGGTCCTTCTTCCAGATCCACAGAAATACCTCCAGGAAGGACATTCATACTGTGGATCTGCTCTTGGGCACCTGGTGCCAACTGTGGAGCCTCAGCGTGAGGGCTCGTGTAGAACAGGAACACATTCCTGGAAGTGTCCAAGGACAGATTGGATGAGATTTGGAGCAACCAGGTCTAGTGGAAGGTGTCCCTGCTCGTGGCAGGGAGGGGTGGAACAAGACGGTTTTTAAAGTCCCTTCCAATCCAAACTTTTCTATGACTGTAAAAACCTGCCTGCCCCATCTGTGAGAGCTCTTTGGTCCAACTGTCCAGGCCAGATCTAGGGGGGCCCCACCATGTCCATCCCCAAATCCACAGAGCCTCCCACAGTCTCACACCTCTGGCAGCTGAAACAAGCTCATCTTGTTGTGCAATGAACCAGCTTGTAGCTGTTACAGGTTGCCTTATCCTGAACTCATTGATCTTACCCCATTGATCCAAAGCTCGGATTAATTTGAAGCTAAACCTCTCCCATCAGTGTCATGGAGATGGCCCTCCAGGAATCAATGCTGATTAAATATTGTGTCCCTCCTCTCAGCAGACACCCCTGAGCCACACTCCTGCTTCCTGGATTCCTGCTGCACCCAGCAGCTCTGCCCAGGAGCAGCTGTGAGAGCCTGTGTGCTGTGCTAGCAAGATACCAACTGCCCTGCATTCCTGCAAGCAAGGACAGACCCTGGGAAGCCCCAACACAAAGTGCAAATTTCCAAAGGAAAACAGAACATAAGTTGCCAAAATGCCTGACTGACCCTGCAGGGGTGGATGAGGAAAGTTCTGCCAAATTCAGTATAGAGTTGCTAAAAACTATGACCAAACTGCAGAGAGGAGGCAGGGATGCAGCATGCAAGCACAGCTTTGGTTTTTTGACCTCTCCCTCACCTCTCAGTCCATAAAGGTGATCTGGGCCACTGCCAGACCCACCACAGCCACTTTTGGCTCTTGAGTTCCACTTCTAAACACACCATAGTTAGCCCCAGATCTCACAAGCCTCCTTGGGAACAGGCTGTAGGGCCAGGAGCTCTGCAGCCCCTCCTGCCATGGGCAGCTCACCACTGCAGCACCGCTCCTTGGCAAGGGCCACCAGCAGCAGCAGCAGCAGCTCAGGTTTCCCATGTCTCTGGTACCAACATTCCATATCTGTGTAATGAGCCCATCCTGCTTTCTTTTACAGAAAATCACAGAGGGGCTCTGGAGCTGACTGGAGCTACAGCAATGCAAGGTGATCCCAGTCTCCTCCTCCTCACTGAGATGGACTTTCTGAGCGTTTCTCTTGGAGCAGTGTCTGCATTCATCGCCCACCATGAACTCTTAATTGCCTCTGGGGGACTCCCATGAGAAGATAACAGCAACATCTGTGGGGGACAAGGCTGCCCCTGGGGCTCAGCATCCCCCACAAACCCCACAATGCAGGGGAAGAGAGACCCTCTTATTTCCTTCTTCACTCCCACGTGCTGAGACTTTGGAGTCGCAGCTTCCCCGGCAGGTGACCCGGCCCCTTCCTCTGGGGAGCACGGGCCGAGGTGACATTAATTATGTCAGAGGCAGATGTCTGATAAATAAACAGCCTTGGAGAAATGATGTGGCACTTCAGCTGCAGCGTCCTCTGCCTCACCTTGCAGCCCCCTGGGAACGTGTGCCGCTCACGGCACCGGGCTTTGGGCACTGGGAAGGACCAAGGAGGGAGCAGCACCTGCTCCTGAACTTTTCCCTGCTTATTGCAAGAGCTTCTCATGTTCCTCATGCTCATCTCAGACTTGGATCTTTTTTGTGTTGTTGCTTTTTTGGTTTTTGATTTTTTTGGGTTTTTTTGGGGGTTTGGTTTTGTTTTTTTTCAGTGGCAAGTCCACTGACTCCAACAAAGCAAAAGAGCTTTTTGGCCAGGCAAGGACCTGGATCTGCCTGCATTCACAGAAACATTTTGCACAAGCCTCATACTTTTTATGTGAAGATTTTAATGTCTTCCACAGTACAATCCCATGAGATGGGTTACTGTACCTATTTAATGATAGAGAGAATCGAAACGCAAAGATTAAGGAAACTATTTAACAATATGCATTTGAGAGATGGTGTTTGCTACAGATCAGCTTGAGACCTGGCAATACTGGGAAAAAGCAAAATACACCTAGCCCAGAGTCCTAAAAGCATGTGGATATGATCCCTCTTTGGCATTTTGTAATGGGACCTTGAGCTCGTTTTGCAGGACCCTGACTATCTGAAACCTGGATGTTTGAACAACCCCAAGGCCTCCCAGTGACATCCAGGTGATGATGGCCTCAATAACCTCTTTCCAAACAAAAAAGCTCTTATTGCAGCACAGGCAGGAGCTGAGTGCTTTTGGAAAGATTGCCTGGATTTCAGGTGTTGTCCATAGGGACAGATGAGGCGGGCAGGAACAACGCCAGCGTGGAGAGGGTCACTCCTACCATGAGAAAAAGGCTTTGCCCAGCAGCCAACTTCAGAGGCTTTCCCTTTCCCCACAGAATTCTCCTTTCCCACTGTCCTTCCCTGGGGATGTGCAAGAGTTGATTCCCAAAGGCATCTCTCTCCTGTGGGTGGGATCCACAAGTGCCTGGCCCTCCCTCACCTGTCCTGCACATCCTGAGAGATTTGGGCTGCCTGACACCACAGGTGATGAAATTCCACATAAATCCGGTAAAAGCAGTCCCGAATGGCTACCAGGTCCTACGAAGGATAGGATTAGGCTCAGTTGGCTCTTTTGCAGGGAGGAGGGGAGAAGAAAAAAAAAAGAAAAGAAAGAAAAGGAAAAGAGAGGAGAGAGAGAGAGAGAGAAAGAAAGAAAGAAAGAAAGAAAGAGAAAGAAAGAAAGAAAAAGAAAAAAAAGAGAAAAAAAAGAAAGAAAGAAAGAGAAAGAACAATGTTACATTGTTTATAGATTACTCACTCTTTTTTAAATTAAAGGTTAAAACAGAGCCCTGAAACCTGAGAAGGGACCCTTTAGCAGAGTGCAGTCACATGGAACCCAACCTTAAAAACCATGAAAGACCTGATTTATACCAGAGGGCAATAAAACATCAGTGGAAAAAGAACAGCAGTGTCAGTAGGAGCAGACTGTCATCTCACCTTTGACCCTGTTTTATACTGGTGTGTTTCTGCTGGTTTTCATCAGGAGTTACTGGTGTAATTGGAACAAATGAGTCCCAAGACTTTGATTGTGGGAAGAAGATCATGCTTGGACACTGCTGAGCACCAGCCCCAGTAAATAACCTGGTTTTGCTGTGGGCCAGGGACTTTTAACCCCCTCCACAGGCATTTGAGCCAAACCTCAGCAGGTAACGAGTTTGAGACGGCCCCAGCAGGGCCTGGACATTAGGGGTATTTAAACTGGGGGGAAAACCTTCCAGCAACCAGATTTTGCTGATTTTCTACTGAATCACACCAGACAATTACACACAGAGCTTCAGCCCACTGTGAATCAGAAGACCAAGTTATAAAATCCCAGCGAAAGGGAACTGCTCATTAACTCCTCTTGAGCAACTGGGCTGCTCCAACTCTCAAAGCAACTTCTTCACAGCTTGGCAGAAGCTGTAGGGGTGGGCAGGGCTCTGCATGTGTGTTAGTACAAACAAGATGCAATCTTAATTGTTTCAGCTTCCCTTGCATTATGAATGTTAAAATTGTACACGTATCTGGCAATTGAAATAAATACTCCAGAGAAGAGTTACAGGTATTTAGCCAGACCTGTGAGACAAGCCTGTGGAAAAGCCAGCTCCTGTTTCTCACCACCCAACTGAGCTGCCTTGGGTCCATGGTCCACAAAGCTCAGTTTGGTTAGATCCCAAGGTAGAAATAAACTGGGCTCTTCTTTCAGGGGACAGTTACACACTCAGCTGTCATTTAAAGCAAAAGAAATTCAGAAACTCTGGGCATGGAAACTCATGGAAACTACAGTCACAACAAGCAGCAACAAAGCAGTTGCTTCATTTCAGCAGGCAGTTTCTATTTCTCCCTTTTTGTTCTGTTTTGCAGACAGAGTGAGGCAGCAGCTGAGTAAGTGTGAAAAGCCATAAGAGCAGTCTCTCTTCCAGGCAACTGGCTGGTTCAGTGTAGGTTGATTGAATGGTAAGACACTGTTTGAACACAGTTGTAACTATAGGGAACAAGAAAGCTGAAAATTTGTTGTCAGGTGAGATGGGGAGCTGAAAAAGACACAGGGTCAAACGGAAATATGTCTTCAGGAAATGCTAGCATAATACTCCTGGAAAATGTGCAGAGTTAAAATTTGTCTACATCATCTTAAAGATGGGGCAGATCATAGGTTGAGGAATTTGGCCATTTTAAACTTCAAAATTACAGAAAGTGAACGTGTCCTGCTGAACCTGTGCCGATGCTAAACAGGGTCACCACAACCAGGTCCTGAACACCTTCCTGTGTGGTTCTGCTGAGGTGCTGCTGGGAATCTGTGAGAACTCAGGGCCCTACACAGGAGGGGAGAAAGGTGTTTTGGGGGGTTAGTTATCTTGGTGTGTATTTTTGATGGTTAATTTTTAAAGCCATAAAAAATTCCTATGAAAAGGTATTCTCTCCTGGCTCTTCCTTAAATTTATGCCACTTTGCAGAGTAATGAGAATTGAGAAGTTTCATGGGTAAAGGTAAGAAAGGTTTCTATCTTTTCAAATATCCCATGTTAGGGAATTAGAGCTGGAGACCCCAAAGAAGATTCTCTGAGATAAAATGCAATGGAAAGTATTTTTCACTGAAACACACAAGAGAGAAAAAACCAGACTGCTTCTGATGAGAGGTGGGAACCAGAGCACAGCATAACAAGGGGTTTCTTCACTGGTTTCACAGGAGAGTGCACAGCCCCAGGCTCTGGCATTTGTGAGGAATTCAGTGCTTTGGTCCTGGGTCTTTTTGGGGTTTGGATCCTTGCTGGGAAGGGCTGCCCTGGCCTGGCTGCTCCACATCCCTCCCACAGCTCTTGGCAGTGCAGCCCCCAAGGAACTTACAGGGATGCCCAACCCTGCCCAAGGGTCACATATGGGCTCATTAATTGGGAAGCGTTAAGAAATCCGTAATGGGAAAAGAGAAAAGAAAACTGGAAGGCTTGTCGTGCTTCCTTCAACTCCAACATGAAAGTTTAAAGCATGAAGCTGACAGGCACCTGAGCAGCCTTGGGGAACAGTAACAGCATCTCACAAACACTAGGTCACTGCAAAAGGGCAAGGGAAGGTCTCCGCACGTGGTCCCTAAAGCAGCAGGGCCTGGATCCAGTTCCAAGGACACCCACCAGGCAACAACCCCCTAAAAACTGGAAAGACTCATAGACATGAACAGGATCAGGCCCTCTAAGCCATTAACAAAACAACACCCTATAAATCAGTTCGGTTTCTTTCGGTTCATTTTGGTTTCTTTTGAAGTGTTCCCAATAGCAGTAAATTTTAACAGCCTTTTCTTCCCTAATACTATTCTGCATCCCCTAGGTAAGACTGTCTGGACCCAAGGGACTTGGTAGCCCCAGCCAGTACAGCCACTGCTCACCACAGGATGCTATGAATTAAAACAATATTCCAAGCAATTAATCACGGTGTTTCTCTACTGAAAAGTGGAAGGTGTGAGCAGGGAGAGAGAAGGAGGGGAAGGAAAAAAAAAATAAAAAAGAAAGATGAGAAGCTTATCTAAATCTATTTACATGGAATGATTATTCAATTAATTTTTTCATTACACTTGCCAAAAAGAATTGCCTGTGTCTTTAATGCTGTGTGTGAGATTTCATTAATAATTAATAGCAGCAGCTCTTTCTCCTCTGCTTAGCAAGCAGGAGCATTTGTGTTTGGAGGTCACACCCCACCCGTGCACAGGGGTACAGCCGCAGGGGCAGGCACGGTGCTGTCCCCGAGGCGTGTGTGGGGACACACTCGTGCCCAGCTGCTGTCAGGGGGCTTTCACCTCCAGCGGGGTGGAGTCGCCGCTGCAGCTGCTGTGCGAGGCAGACGCTGAATTGCAGGAATGGGCACGGCCTCATTCCCACCAGACCCATCTCCAGCTGGTCCTTCTGCTCTCCGTGCCCGGCTTGGGGAGCCCAGTCCTGTCTTTCCGCAGCTTCTGTGTCCTCCAAGCCTCTGCCAGCAGCACCATCTTTGCTCCTTTCTCCCGGAGCTGCCGCTCCCCCTGCGCTCTCTGCCCACCCCTCGAGCCACCGGCTCCCCCTCCCCAGTCCCCTGCTCCTCTGTGCTCAGGGCCCTGCCCTGGCTGCAGCGGCTGGGATGAAGGCTTGCCTTACACTGCTGTGGCTGGAAGCAAAGATGCAGCTCCATGAGTGTTCCAGGCTTCGACCTGCTCTCACAGCAGTGTGGAACTGCAAGCGCTGTCAGCAAACACAGCCAAGGCTCCTGGGGAAACACAGTGTCACCTCTCCAGAACCCTCCATGGGCACAATTTCCCAGTGCTGGGTGTGCAGCAGAGGGACCATGGAATCACAGGATGGTTTGGGTTGGAAAAGACCTCAAATCTCATCTCATTCCAACTCATCTGCCATGGGCAGGGACCACTTCCACTGTCCCAGGCTGCTCCAAGCCCCATCCAACCTGGCCTTGGGCACTGCCAGGGATCCAGGGGCAGCCACAGCTGCTCTGGGCACCCTGTGCCAGGGCCTGCCCACCCTCACATGGAAGGATTTCTTCCCAATATGCAACCTAAACCCACCTCTGGCAGTGGGAAGCCATTCCCTGTGTCCTGTCCCTCCAGGTGCTTGTCCCCAGTCCCTCTCCAGCTCTCCTGGAGCCCCTTTAGGCCCTGCAAAGGGCTCTGAGCTCTCCCTAGAGCCTTCTCTTCTCCAGGTGAGCACTCCCAGCTCTCCCAGCCTGGCTCCAGAGCAGAGGGGCTCCAGCCCTGGGAGTATCTTCTGCTGGAGCCAGGGGGCTCAGGAATGCTCACACAGGGGCCCCTCCAGGACAGCACTGTGCAATGTTTGTGTGACCTTAAGTTCCACCTCATTGTGGGACACTCAGGTTAGCTCAGCCCATGGAGTGAGCAGTGCAAAGAGCAGTTATAAATCACTGTAGCTCCTTCCCAAATATAACATTTGTAAGAGACCCCTGGGTTCTTATAAATATTTAAACTAATTTTTAGCTGTTTATGTCTTACATCTGTCTTTATCAACCTGTAATCATCTCTCCACCCACATCCCACTCCACTGCCTGCCAATCCTCTCTGGCTGCTCTCCATGAAAATATGTTTTCTTGCCTTAGTTTGGACAGTGATCACCTGAACTCTGCCTGGCAGTTGTCTCCAGAGTAGCTTCCCATAGAGTAGGTAAAAACAAAAAGAAGAGGTCTCTGGAGACTTAACCATTACTCAACCAAATCAATTAAAATATACATAAGAATCACAGAAAGATTTGGAGTGGAAGGAACCTTCAAGATCATCTCACTCCAACCCCCTGCCATGGGCAGGGACACTTCCCACTAAACAAAGTTGCTCCAAGCCCCACCAGCCTGGCTTTGGACACTTCCTTCTCTTGGAACAAGTATTACAGTGTGGCCAGCTGTGCATACCTGCACATTTTATTGCTTCTCCTCTCCTCTTAGTGCTACACAAGCTGTATTATAATGACCTGGTTTCTTCCAAGAGGTGTGTGCTGCTCTGTTCAACACAGGGAAAAAGTGGAAGGACAAAGTTTATCCACGAAATATCAGCTGGTGTGGCTTAAAGCCAGAGACCTCCAATCTTCCAGCTTTCTAGTAGAAAGGAAAACAAAGGGGAGATTGTTTCTGAGAGCCTCTTAAAAAAAAAAGACAAGAGAAAGCCATACTTCCCAAGCAGCCATAGGACTGGTAAAAACCTCAAGAATTCAGCAATTCTGAATACTCTGTCTCACAGACAGAAGACAAATGAAGGATGGGGCTGCTGAGGAGCAAGGGAAGAGCCCACTGGACCAAGGCTTCCCAGAGCCTCATTCCTCACTCTCCTCTTACTGGCCCTGTAATAAAAGTTCTCCAGGATGATCAAGAGAAGTCCCAGTGTCCCTTTCAGAGGGATGGAGATACCTCATGGCTGGAGGTACTGCTGGGCTGTTTGCTGCAAGTAAAGTGCAGGAAGACACTGATGCTCAGTAGGGAAAGGAGAAACTTCATTCATGGCTCTTCCTCTCCTGCTAAGGCTCTCCTGTGTTCTCCCTGGTCTGTGAACTCCCAGGCCCCGGAAGGAGGAAAGAAGCAAGGAAAGCATGAGCTTTCCCAGTGAGCCTGGAATTCTGTCAGACCTTGGCTTCCAACAGCTCCTCAGGAGTGCTGCTCACTCCTGCCCACCCACTACCCATCACTGCTGGGCCGCCAAGGCACAGCAGGTGCAGGGTCAGGCTGGGGAATTCGTGCTCTCCAGCCTCTGCTTCCAGCAGTGGGGTGAGGCTGGCCCCTGTGAAGGACAGCTTAGTGCAGGAACTGTAACAGATGCCTCCAAACCACCCTCCAGCCTTGCCTCTCTTCCCGCCAGGGATGGCTGCCCCTCCCCTGTTGCCACCAGCCCTCACAAATGTCCCCTCTGGCAGCTGCCAGGGCAAGGAGCCCACAGACGAGCTGGGCCTTGCTGTTGCTCCCCCAAGAAGCAGTGTGAAGGTGCCACCTCCTCACTGGCACCCTGAAGCTGCCAGAGGACAGCACCAGCTCCAGCACATCCCCTGGGCTGCTGAGCACAGGTCCTGACACACTGCAGGGCTGACCCTTTGTCCTGAGCTGTCCCAGCCCAGCAGCCACAGGGACCACAGGACCTGTGCAAGCGGAGGATCAACACAGCATCCTCACCCTGTCCTGGCACTTCCAGCACTTGCTGGAGCTAGAATTATCAGAAACTGGGTTCAGTTCCCAGCTCAACTACACTTTTTTTTTTTTTTTNNNTTTTTGTCCCTGTGGGCAAGTGACTGAGCCTTGCTGTGCTCTAGTTTTCCATCTACAAGCTGGAGTAAAGTTACAGCCTTTTTTTCTCACCATTATTTTGACTTGTCTACTTACATTACAGTCTTTTGGGAGAAGAGGCTGTACATGCATATCTACCAAATCTAATATAAGTGATCTAATCCTGGTAGATTTCTCTAGGTATTACTGTCACACAAGTTCCAAGGGCTATGTCTGCTATAGACAGCTTAACCCACTCTCAGGCGCCAGTAAGTGACTTATCTCAGCACTGCACCCATGCACCAAGGTCTCTGACTGTTTTACATTTGCATTTCAGAACATGAGCTCCTGTTCCCTGGGAATTCCAAGCCCAGAGACCTGATCCAGGCAGCCTCCCTCATGCCTGGGGGTGCAGGGCATTTCTAACATTTGACTCCAGAGCAAGATCTTCCCATATCATTATCATCTGTAGAAAAATCAGTCTCAACAAATGATAGAAATTGTATTTATGTAGGAAAGTTAGGTCAATCACCACCAATTTTATTCACTTTAGCAAACGAGCCAAAGAGGGTTATTCCTTTTCTGTGCTTTGCTCATTCTCTGTCAATCTGTGGGATGTGAATTCCTCCCTCTTATTTAATTAAGAGCAGGCCTCAAACATTTAAAGTTATCTACCTCCTCTCCAAGGACAATATTGTCCCACCTGCGCATCCAGCTCAGGGTAAAGAGGGACCTGGGATCTTGGAAGCTGAGGCACTTCCCTGTGAACCAAGCTGCTCTGGCATTATTTTATAGCTATTTCCCCTCTCCCCGTTTCTCAGCAGACACTGTCAGGACATGCCATGACTCTGCTCAGGGCTCTGTGGTCCTTTCAGACCTTTGCCCAGAGCAAACCTCACCCAGGCCCCGTAAGAGAAGAGCTGCTTCTGCCACGGGTCTGTCCAAGGCTGGACACTTGCTCGTACAGGAGGGATGGGCTTGGAGCAGCTGCAGAGCAGATAAAAGTCACCTCCACATCCATACAAAGCCCTGCTGCCCACCCCCTCCATCCTGCTCTCTCCTTTGGGATGGCTCAGCCTATTGTCCCTTTTAGTTCAAGGAGTGGAAAAAGAAAGCAGTGAAAGGCAGAGCAGCAGCCTGTGCAGTCAGTGTCCATGGCTCCTGCACAGCTCCAGTACCATGTTTGCTCCAAGGTAAAGGGCAAGCACTGGGGAGTATGGACGCAGCTTTGATTTTATTTTAAAGGCTTTAATATTTGGAGCTGTATTGATTTATCTCAGCATGCCAGCGTACCACTGGTAACTAAGCAACACCGAGCCTCTCTGTTCCAGGAAGCTCACGGGATTTTTGCCTATGAACAGTATTACTTTGTGTATATGAAGCTAAATGGACCATAGGCGCTATTTGTAAGTGGAGGATATTTGAGTTCCATACTTTTTTATTTCTTCTTGCTTGTTATCCTTTTTGGCCTGGAATAGATTTGCCAGAGCCTCACGTGGGTCTGAGACAAGTTGCAAACTGAGCACACTCCCACCATGACCTTGTGCACTATGCTTTGCACTGACAAATACTTCCAATTAAGAAGCACAATTACCTCAGAACCACAGGTTATTCTGAGTTGGAAGGGAGCCACAAGGATCATTAAGTTCAACTTTTAGCTCAGTACGTCTCCAAGATATCCCCAAGAATCCTGGTATGTGCTTAAGGCATTGTCCAAACACTTCTGGACTATTCTGTGCCCACCCACTGTATACAGGCTATATAAACAGTGTCACCAGGGCAAAGAAAAACTCCAGAGCAGCTCTTCTTCATGCTTTCCCACCTTGGTTTAAGGCACCCAAAGAAATCAAGTCCAAAATCAACTAATTATAAAATAACAGAAAAAATGTAAGTACTCTGGGAATAGCATTGTCCATCAAGGCTGATGCTCTGTGCACCTTAGAATTAACAGATGCTTTACTTTAAATTCTCAAAAAAAACCCTCACACCAGAACAATACTTTAATTCCTCATTAAAACATGAATATATATTAATGACACATCACCTGGCAGCTTAAGAGAGGAGATGCTGAGATGCAGGGGCAGATAAGGCACCCTGATGCATCAGGCACTGCACTCAAGCACAGCCAGTCCCAGCACTGGGCAGCAGCACAAAGTGCCCCCTCCTGAGCCACTGCAGCTCAGGGTAAATCCCAGGGCCACTGATTGTACAGCCTCTCCTGCAGCCACCCAGACACGCAGCTAGCTGGGCAGGTTTAGGTGAGGCAGCTGCCTACCTGCTGCTGATACCAAAATGAGCTCCACATCAGCAGCACAGCGGTGATTAACCGATAATACTTCTCAGCAGCATGAGCTGGATTTGCACCAGCCATCTACCAGCAAAAGCTCCAACTCCCAGCAAGACTCAATACTAAAAGACATCAGGGAGGACTCTAGGCTGAGAGAAGAATGACCATGAATTAGGGAAAAGAGAACACAAACCCATCAAGAATTTCAAAGGGAAACGAAATTTTCAGATGTCATTTGGCTGTTTTTATCCGCAAATTGAGTTTTATCTGTGGGAGGGAAAAATCAACCCTACAGAAACACTTAGCACAGTGGAAAAAAATAATGTTAAATTAAGCTTACAAAAATGTTTCTCTTTTTGAAAATCTTGGCTGGCGACAAATGGCTTGTGCCAAGTTATAAATCAGGTGTTGGGTTTCTTTAACGCTCAGCATCCCCTGATTTATGATGCCATCACAAGCTCTCGATTGATTTCTGACTCAGTGATCCATCTTCCCCGTAGGTGCCTGCCCATTATAACGCCTTTTCCTGAGCAGGCAGCACATTTCACTTCCCAGAAGGGCTTTATAAAGGAGAGGTTGAGTGGGGACCTGCTGGCTGGCAGAGCACAGCCCCGAGGGGCTGAGGTGGCCACAGAGGGAGAGGGGGTAGTTGGGGTTTGCACACAGGAGCAGCTCTACTCCTTTGAGTACAGCACGGAGGGGTCCAGGCTTGCTGACCATTGAACCAGCATGACAGGGTTGCTGCTGGGAGCACCAGGAATGGGCTTCCTGACTTGTTTGGGACGACAGAGCCTCGCTGCTTCCCCAGGGTTTAGTTCCCAACAGCAGCCATCCTTTACAGATGAAAACAAACTAAACCTTACAATCTGGAAGAGTCTGACTCACCAAAACCTTTCACCCATCAGGAAAGCCTTTTCCTCTAAAAGCATCCCACTCCTCAGCAAAGCCTGTTTCCACCAGCTGAGCAATCCAAGGACATCAGGGCTTACACAGGGCTTAGAGGAGCAGTGCTGTGACATTCCTATGACATGTCATGACCAAGGTGCACCTCCCCATCAGGGACAGGTGGGTGGAAGCTGTGCAAGGACTTTCTCAGCTGCAAAGGTCACCAACCCCATGGATATCCCAACCCAGAGAACATTCTCTAACCCACTCTTGCCAAAACAAGGCAGATTACCCAAGCACAGCCACTTAGACTGAGCTTCCTGTAACTAAACCAGGTGGTTTTCTGAGAGCAGCAGGGAGCAGCTGGAGCACTCAACCCCAAATGCAGCACAGCTGGAGACTCTTAAGGAAACCCAAGCACCTTGGAAATGAGAGACTATGGGGATGACAAGGGGAAAAGGTAACAAATATTGACCACTCAAAGCCCTTTGAGGTTTTCAGACTTCAATGTGTTAGAGCTGTGTCCCAGGCAATGCATCAGCCCTTGGGGTGAGCACAGGGAACATGAATATGAATGAAAATCCCTGGAGTTCACTGTCTAACAGAGCCTTGCCCATATCAGCCAGGTTATATATCTTTATCTAATGTAACCTCTTCTATATAATCATTTTCTTGGGAAGCCCAGAAGCTGGCTGTCCACTCGACGTCTTTTTAACTTCCGAGATAAAGACTTTTCTGTGTCACTATATGGCATTATTTACAGTGGAAAGGGCCTGTGAATGGCACATGCTGTCAGTTCAGTATGTAAATGATGCCGGACCCATTTACTACATCCCATCAATTATTTTCATACTTTTCTTTGCCTTCAGCTGCAAGAGGAACAGTCACCTTAATGTCTTGAAGTGGTTTTCTTCTCTCATTTCCTTTGGGGTGTGTGACTCTACTTTGAGGCTTGGTGGGGAGGAGAACAGGATTTTCAGAAGGGAGTGTGATGTGAGTTGATGGCCTTTCGAGTTCCCCCAAGGAGCCAGACAGAGCAGCTTCCTCTCATTAAACACTGCTACAGTCCACAGCATCTGTACTTCTGCATAGGAGCTTCAAGGCTGGGGTGGCTGAAGGAGCCAAGCTGGTCTCAAGGGAAGGGTAGAACATCGTGCTCACATCAGCAGGTGGAGCTGGATTAGGCCCTCAGCATCACCCACGTGTATTTTTTCCAAAGCACCTTTGCTCATCCCATTCTTGAAAGCTGAGTGTTACTGGCTCCCACCCTCTTGCACCTTTTTTCTCAACTCTTTCTCTACTTTCATTACTAGTCCTTGGATTAGACTGCTCACTTCCCACACTTCTTTGGGTGTCTGTCTCCCATTCCCACACAGCAGTGCTGGATCAGCCCTCCTTTAGACCCTCAGCTGGTACAAACCAACTTTGTTGGATTGGTGTTGGCAGTTTCTGACCTGACCCAGTGACCTGTCCCTCAGAGGGAACTTTACAGGGGGTCAACAACAGCCTTGCAGAGCTTTTGGGAGCAGAGATGTCCCCTGTCACTCTGCCCCCTTCTTGTGAGCAGGCACAATTCCTTGGGTACCCAACTCCAGCCGCCCTGCACTCGGGCAGGCGGCAGTACTCGAGCTCAAGGTGCTCATTCTCTCTTCTGATGCAGAGAGGGGAAAAGAAGAAAATGAAATAAACCCATAAATCACCAAGCTAGCAAATGAAAATAAATACACTTAAAAATATTTCCATGCTGCTTTTTATTATTATTATTTATAATGGTATTACAGAATTTTGTAAAATTAAAGTAAATGTCAAGCAGAATGTAATAATTTTCCTTGGGGTTTGGCACATTTGTGTGCCTGACAGTTTCACATTTTTCTTTATATCCGTGAAGACAGGAGCCTGACAGGACTATATTTTGTTACCCACTTTGTTCAATTTTGTCATAAATTGGAGTGAACAAAACAGTGAAAATATAGACACCAAATTAATCAAAGAAATTACATTTTAAAGCACCTCAGACAAACGTATGAAATAATCATACTGTGCCAGGAAAGCACATGAAAACACCAATATTTCCCCCTCCCAAACACACACACTTTGCCCCAAGAAGGGTAGAGACTTCAGCCCAGGGCCATTTGTGTTAGCACCAGATGTTGCTCCTTGGCTGTCTCGCCTTGCAGAGCGCTCAATGAATTTCTCTCACATTAATTTCTCTCCCTGCACCTGAAGTTTATCCAAATCTCAGCTATTCCATCCCATGGCAATGAGTTGCATTTTTTAACACGACTGTGGGTGCCTGACATGCAGCAGCTAATTTGGTGTGCCAGCACACACAGTCACCTCCTCACCTTTCAACAGGTTGTGCTCAAGTTCACACCTCCACCCTCTCACTGCCGCAGCACTGCAATGCCTGACACAGCACTGTCACTGCTGGGATGCTCTAAACCCTCCCTTAGAACCCTGCCTGTCCCTGTTGTTTGAAGGGAGACATTTGCAGTTGTAGGAAGAAGCACCATGCATAAAGAACTGCAATTTCCATGAGAATAACAAGGAGAAATGCGAAGTGAGTAGCAGGGCTATCCTCAGGCCAGTCCTTTCTGCCTGAGTAAATTCGATTTGAATTCCTCTTGAAAGACCAGCTCTGCAGCACTTGGACTATATTGAAAAGGTCACTGGAGGCAATGTCAGACATACTCTCCAGCTGCACTACGAGTGCACTGATAGAGATTCATAACAATGTATTACTGCAGCTGGAGATCCAAAGTGAGTCTCTGAGGAATCCTCTCCACTTATCTGGCAGCAGCAGACTATTCCATTACTCCCCTTTAATGCCTGGATGGAGGCATTCCTGCCTTCTCTCCTGGCCCCCAAACACTGGATTGGAAGCTCTTCTTGGAGTTTGTGAGGCTCAGGGAGGACGGCTGGTGGGGTCTTGCAAGCCTTACATCCATTCCAGCCACTGAAATGGCCACACTGGTTTGCACTTGCCTTCCTCCTACCTCTGGGCTTCCGAGCACTGTTGAATGATATGAATATGAATGATATGAATGATATGAATATATGGATATGAATGAGAGCAGGAGCACAGCAAAGCCATAGTGGCAGAACCAGCACCACCCAAAACTCACCTCTGGCACGGGCAGAAGTGTCCTGATGTCCTGCTAGAATTAGGCTTAAAACCTGGAACAGAAAATGCTGTCCCTGCCCATGGCAGGGGATTGGACCTAGATGATCTTTAAGCTCCCTACCAGCCCAAACCATTGTATAACTCTGTTTTTGTCTCAAATTCAGTATTTTGCCCTGTAACCCTGTGTTTTAGTTTGGCCCTGATTGGCCAATGTATAATATTAACACGCGATTAAACCAATGAAAATGATAGGTACGCCTTTGCGAATATACATTCCGAGCTGAGATCCCAGAAATCAGCCTTCTGGCTTTCCGGCTGGAGAAGAGGTGACGGGGCGGGCGCTGCCTGGCCCGCTCCGCCGTGGCCCTCGCGGCCGGGCCGGGGAGGCCGCGGGCCCGGCCGGGGCTGGGCCGAGCCACGGCCGCTGACCTCCGGCCGATGGGATCCCAGCTGCCCTCCCCACCGGCGCGGCCGTACAGAGCTTCCCGGAGCTTCCCGGAGCTTCCCGGAGGAGCCGCGAGGGATCATGCTGCTGAGGCTAAAGAACAGCCCCAGCAAAGTCAAGGAGAGGAGGAAGCCGAACCGCCCGGGTAAAGTTGACTCCAAGGCCAGTTTCACCCCGATGAGACCGAGGAGTGGAGCAAAAATTCCATCAAACATCAAACCCGTCCCCCCAGCCACAAAATCTATCGACTACTTACCCCAGCATTTCTCAATGAATTTCTCTCCCATTAATTTCTCTCCCTGCACCTGAAGTTTATCCAAATCTCAGCTATTCCATCCCATGGCAATGAGTTGCATTTTTTAACACGACATGCAGACATGCCTGACATGCAGAATAATAAAGGTAACAGGTTAAAGTAGTCATGTGGTGCAATTCACCACATGACTACTTTAACCTGTTACCTTTATTAACTCTTTCAGTACACAGATAAGACCTAAAAACCTCTATTCTCCCTAAATAAGAAACAAAGTAAAAACACATAAAAAACCCACACAAAGATATCAAAATCAATAAAAAGATAGAAAGAAGATAAAAAATTGTTTCATTTTCCAAGTTAAAATCTCTTACAAACAATAATAATGAACTGTAATATATTAAAACATTTCCTTTAAACCATAGAAAAGTATAGAGAGATAGAAAGTTCAAATTGTAGACCTAAGCAAAAGAATACGGTATTAAGTGAGCCAATACTAAAATAGCTGTAGTTGTTGAGAAGTTTAAACAGAAAGATAAAGTATTAAAACCCCTTTACTCCGAGAGAAAAAAAAGAAAATCTCTGTTCCCTGAAATAAAAATTATCTTAAAGATAGATAGAGACCCTTTACTTTTAAACAGTTTGTCTTTAAAAATAACCCCCATACATCGATTTAGCCCAGAAGCNGTCTTTAAAAATAACCCCCAGACATCGATTTAGCCCAGAAGCAGAGCTATAAAAAAGCTGTGAACATAGGAAGAGCTTCACAACACAGATGTTCCAGGCAGCTGTTATTCATAAAAAAAGTTTTCCAAAACAAGAGATACACCTATCCCTAAGTAAATTGAAGA